>BFEA01000625.1:198374-210227 GCA_003427395.1 Chara braunii | reverse complement strand
CTCTCTCTCTCTCTCTCTCTCTCTCTCCCACGAAAGGACGCCGCCCCGCCCGTCGCGTCGCCAGTAGTCAATTCATGCCATGCCAGTTCCCGCTTCGCCCCGCTGTCATGTCGCTTCAGCCCCGATTGCCCAACATATCGACAAACCTCGCTCCATGCGAGCAGAAGACGACCCGGTTCGGCTGCGGCCGGACCCACGCCTCTTCTGCCTGCGTGAACCGGGATTTTTCCGCCCGTCGCCCTGGGCTCCACCGATTCCCCCTTACCGGCTGCCCATCACCGGTCCCGTGCGGCGCCGCCCGGTTTCTGTTGGGACCCACGCGAGGACCGCAATCTCCAAAGGCAGCTTGAGATGATGGTAGGAGCATACATCTCTTGCTACTCCCAGAGAGGCTCCATCTATTAGTGGGGAGCTGCACCTGCTGGGAAACGGGCCCATCGTCCCCCTTTATAAATTTAAGAAATCACACAGAAGTTGTACCCAAGGGAGTGCATCCACAACCCAGCAACCAGGTCGTTGAGCTCCAAGCCCTTGAAGCTATTCTACCAAACTCTTTGAGGCCTTTACGTTGTTCCTCTCCCATCGAGCTGCAAACCCCTAAGCCCTTTTCCCTACACCTTTTGACGCCCTTAATTCTTCAACCGTGAGACAGAGTTTCGCTTAGCATCACAAACTGTAGGACACATTCCTGTCCCATTTCCAACCTCCTTAGCTACTCTGGCAAGGTAACAACCCATAGGCGCATATTTCAGGGTAACTCTGTGCCTCGAGTGGCTTTCCTTTCTTCAGGCTCCTTAGCTGGGCTGTAGATCATCAAAGGCAGGGTCAGGTCTCGAAGCTTGACCACCCAGTCTCCCTGCTGCACATCTGGCCCTTTTCTTAGGGCGAGTTACCAGGCAAAGGGTATGGCCTCTCGAATCTGTTGCAATTTGTTGTCCACATTTTTGGTGTACCTGAACCGTTCTTGAACTTAAGCAGGTGTGGCCCGTGTAGGGCTCACAGTGGAGGGGTGGAGGGGGAACCCTTCCACTGCAGCAATCCTGAAAAGGATGAAATACTAGGTTAAGGAGTCTAATACCGAAGGAGTGAGGGGTGCAATCCTTCCAAACTCCCTCTAATGCCCCAAAGGAATCATCCCCCTCATCCTGCTGATGGAACCACAAGACAAAAGAAACAGGACCGGGTCATACTTTGAGTGGTTCTCCCACAACGACCTCATGAACCTCTGGGTGGCACGATTCATAACCAATTTAGTCTGGACCCTCTCAAGAATCCTGATGTACACGTCACCTCTCATACCAACAATGACAGCAACAATGAATGGAACCAACCAGCAACAGATCGGGGCTGACACACCAGCCATGCAACCACCAAGCCTGCAACCTTCCCATCACAGCCCCTGCCCGCACCCCGGAGCCCCCCTGTCAACTGTGCACCCGTGCCCCTTGGCCCTCGTGGGCCCCCCGCAGGGAGACCCTCCCCTCCGCGGCCCCCTCAAAGGCCCAGGTCCTTCCTAGGCTACAGAGACAACCCCAATGGGAAGCAAGGTTGGGGAAAGGAGATATGGACATTTGCTCCCTCAACGTTAATGGCCTCATTTAGGCATCGCCCACCAAGAAAGAAGCCATGTGGAACTTGTTTAATCGCCAGAGACGGGTGAGTGGTTGGACGCCATCTGTGTGCAGGAGACACACTTGCAAGATACCTCAGCGCAACAATTAAGGTCGGACAATCTGGCCCTATACTACGTTTGCGGCATGGGATGTACAACGGGCATCCGCAGGGGCGGCAATTTGGCTGCCACCTTCATCCAGACTTACCCCGATCTCATACGACTATGATCGACACCAAGGGAGGTGGGTGTACCTAAAAGCAACACTTCACGACGAGAGTTCTATTTGGTCAGTGTCTATGCCCCTAATGACCCGACGCTAGAGTTGACCTCTGGCTCACACTGCACCAAACACTGCCGAACGACGCCCCATGATGATGGCCGGTGATTTTAACACTACCTTGGACCCCGACATGGACCGCAGATCATTCTCACAACGACCGGGTCAAACAGATCCTCAACCACCCCAGGACCAAAAGTTGGAAGACACATTCAGAGTAATACACCCAACCGAAAAAACCTATACATGCCTGTCCTCAAGAGGACAACGAAGCCCGACCAACTTTAGAATAGATCTCATGCTAGTTTCAAAGGACCTCATGGGGCTGGTGATTGCCGCAGAAATCACAACCAGCAACCCATGGAGGTCCTTTGACCACAAAATGATAAGACTTGGCCTATCCCTTCACCCCCACATTAAGAGAGGTCTGGGACTACTTTCTCCCTATCTCAAAATTCAAGGACATGGTTGACACATTCAAGAGTTATTGGCAAACACAAAAACATGCCAATGGAGAGAGGGTCTCTTGGTTCAACGAAGAGATGGCCCAGCTCAGAGAACGCGCGAAGAAGTTCTCCACCCAACATGCGAGAGACCGCAAGGTGGTGTTGAAGAAACTCATGAGAGATCTGGAGGAATGGGACGAACACCTCATGAACGACCCGCTGCATCAAGGGATCACCCCCAAGCCTATATTGACCAGCAGACACAGTGCTGGATGATCTAGGCGAGAGAGCACACGGATGACACAATAGCAAAACCTACTTTGACAAAGCTAAAGCGCGGACAAGGACAAACACAGTCCCACAACTCAAACACCCGTTTGATGCAAACGCTCCGCCGGCGACCAATGCCTATGCAACAGTGGACTATGCATCCAAACATTACCAGAGTCTGTTCACATCACAGACACCAATGAAGCCCAGGGCGAGGTCCTTCGAGCACGGGATCAACTGCTGCAAGCAGTCCAGACGCGTCATGGATCAAAGGACGAAACTTTACAACCCTCACCCAGGAGGAGGTCAAGAAGACCCTTGTGGACATGGACAACGAGAAAACGCCGGAGGTGGATTCCTTCCCCAAGGAAATCAGGGTGCAGTTCTCGAACCTACTGTGCGAAGATCTTATGGAATACATCCAAGCAGTACCGCGGAAGGGATCTTTCGGGGGAATATTGAACCAAGGGATCACCACCCTGATATATAAAAAAGGGGATAAGGAATTAGAAACTATAGGCCAATCACGCTCCTTCCTATCCCATACAAACTGGTCGCAAAATCACTAACCAATAGGTTGCTGCCGCCGATGAATCTGCTGATTCATCCCGATCAGACAGACTTCATGCCTGAGCGGAATATGCAAGATAACATCCTGCTAGTCAACGAGACCATTAAGTCCGGCTGCCAGCACAAAGTCCAAGAGGCGATACTTTTCATAGACTTTGAAAAAACCTATGATCACATTGACTGGGATTTCTTGGACACGTGCCTGGCAAAAATGAATATTGGGCTGGTCGTCAACTACTAGGTGCAGCTCCTTCACAGGTCGGCTTCAACCAATATCATGTTGAATGGCCACCTAGCATCGCCCATAGCCCTGCAGAGATCGGTGCGTCAGGGATACCCGATAGCAGCCTAAGAATCGAAACTACTAGGGGCAGTCACACATGAAGGTGGGATAGGTCATCAAGCTCAAGGTGGGAGAGTGGTAGTGAAACAAAACCAATGACCCTAACGGATAGACCATCAAGGCGGGTAATGCTCGACAAAAGGGTGACAACATGCAGGGTCGACCATGAGAATGGGGAGCCTGGAATAGGGTGGAGATATGCCTAACTGAAGGCATGCAAGAGCCGACACTAGGGTGATGAGGGCAGTGGGAGAGGGAAACATGCACACAACTCACCGACTGGGGGAGGAGGGAGCTAGATTTGGGAGTAGGGAAGCCAAGATAACACCACGGTCCCAATGCCTGTGCGATACCAAGGGGGAGCCCAACTCAAAGAGACCCAGCAGCGTAGGGTGGTGGCGTGGAGTAGTCATGTCAAAAGTAGCTGAAGCCGTTAAGATGGTTGAAGTGGAGAAAGTGACTGAAATCGTCGAGGTGGTCGATGACGTCGATGAAGTAGGAGTCGAGTCAATGTCAAAGCAGAGCCGCAAAATGCTGACATCCTGAAGAAGCTGATGATGGAGTACTTGAAGGTGTGAATTAGTAGGAAGATAGTAGGTGATCGGAGTGTCAGTCATCGAGACACCGAGGGTGTCGACGAGTGCGCTCTGGATGCGAAGAGGCGCCCATCTGCTGCTGAAGAACGACCTCAGAGGGAGGGGGCTCGTCCTCAGCAATCTCCTCAGCAAGGGTCAGTCGGCTGAGTAGGAGCAGATGTCTTAGCACAACGAGCACGATTATATGCACGCACCAACATCCGGGCGTGCTCCAGGTGCTCGAGGGGCTCCCAAGTCGCCTCCTCATCAGGATAGCCCTTCCAACGCACAAGGTACTCGATGCGTGGAGGGGAGTCTTCTGTAACTCGGCGAGATACGATGTTGGAAACGACGAACTCCTCGTGACCGTCCACCATGATAGGTAGAGGGAACTCATAAGGACATCCGACGAAGCACTCGGACGGTCTGCGATAAGGACACAATAAGGCGACGTGGTAAACATCGTGTACGCGAGCTTGTCGAAGGTAATCAGGTAGCTTCACACGGAGCTGACCGGACTAGCGGCAGTATCATAACCGACGGTCTGAAGAATGCGGCATGGGCTGAAGAAACGACGCCTGAACTTGCAAAGCGTATCCGCTTTGCACTGTAAGTGGTGTGCGTCAACTAGCACATCGTCACCGACTTTGAATGGATGATCCATTCGTGATCGGTTTGCTCGTGTGACCATGCGAGTCTGCGAGTCGGCTAGACTCTCGTGTCCGCGCTTCATAATCAACGCCATGTGGGCAATCCAGTCATCAAGCGCAGGAGAACGAGTGTCTGGGCGCAACCGTGATGGTCATAGGTACACGAGGGTGGTAGCCGAGGTCGCAATAGAATGGTGACATCCCTGTGGTTGGCGAAACAACGTGGTTGTACGCAATCTCCGGATGGGCTAAGTGTAAGTCTCAGTACTGGTCATCCCTAACAAACTTTCGGAGGATATTACCGAGAGTTTTCTTGGTGACTTCAGTCTGACCATCCGCCTGAGGGTAGTAAGACGATGAGAAGCAGAGCTTGGATCTGTACACCTCATGTAGGCGTCGCCAGAATGTGCTGGTAAAGCGCGGGTCACTGTCGGAGATGATGCTCTTAGGTAAGTCGTGATCTCTCACAACTCGGTCGAAGACGATGTCAGCGACCTCACGAGCGCTAATGCGATAGCGGCACGAGACAAAGCGCGCACGCTTCGTGAAGTGATCGACGACGACCAAGATAGCATCATGACCTCGCTCAATGGGTGGGCGGAGGGGACCCATGAAATCCATCGAGATGGACTGCCAACGACCCTCGGGTATGGGTAAGGGTTGAAGTAACCCATACGAAAAGTGGTTCTCACTGTTCACCTCCTGGCAGGTAGGACACTCCTGGATGTAGGCTTTGGCGAAGTCCTTGGACTTCGGCCMGACGTATAAGTGGCAAACACGAGCCAACGTCTTGTGGAAGCCCATATGATCGGCAACTGCCTGGTCATGGAACTCTGCTACAGCCTGGACACGGAGCTGTCCGCTGGAGGGAACGCAGATACATGGTTCTAGCTGACCAGACCTGCCATGCCAGTACACGAGACCGTTCTCACCGAGGGAGTATGAGGGAACGGTTTTGCCACTCCGCAGTGTCGAGTGGATGATGTGATAATCTAGGCAGTGACAGTACTGAGTGCGATATGCGTTGATCACCGATTGATCAACAATGGTGATGGAGATGGCAGCAAGATGGATGGGTTCCTGATTGTGACCAGGACGGCGGGACAAGGCATTGGCGACACGGTTCGTTTCACCCTTGATGGGCTGAGTGGTGAAACTGAACTCGGATAAGTCACGCCACCAACGTGCCTGTCGAGGGGAAAGTTTGGGCTTCGTGAGGAAAGCCTGGACAACTGAGTTGTCCGTGCGCACTGTGAAGGGCGCCCCATGCAGGTAGTGACGCCAATGCCGGGTAGCATGAACTACTGCGATAACCTCACGTTCATCGGCAGTGTAGTTTATCTCGGCAGGCAGTAGCTGACGGGAGTAGAAGGCGATCGGGCAATCCCCAACACGAACTCCGATAGTCCCATCCTCCTTGATGGTCGGGGAGTAAGTAACGGGAGGACTGTCAGTGGATGAGAGTCGTGGGAGGGTAGGCGTCAGTCGAGAAGCAGTGTCAGCAGGAAGGGGGGGGAAAGGAGGAACATGAGGATAAGGTGAATCGGGAGGAGAGGGAAACACCTGAGAAAGTACAACTCCTACTGCAAAATCTGACGCATCACTGGTGACGATGAAGGGGTGATCAAAATCGGGGAGGCGAAGAACCGGCGCACAAGTCACCGCCTTCTTGAGGGCTCGAAAAACATCCTCGCAGAGGGGTGTTCAAAACCATGGCGGACTCTTTCGGAGGAGGGCGGAGGTAAGGACGTAGGAATACCTAGCGTATCCCCAGATGGGATTACTATAGTAACTAGTGAGGCCTAGGAAACTGCGAAGCTGCTTGGCAGATGTGGGGACGGGCTACTCCGCAATAGCAGTGATCTTCGCGTCTTCCATGTGGAGACCCTGGTCAGACACATGGTGTCTTAGGAAGTCCACTTTGCGCTCGGCAAAGTGACACTTACTAAGCTTGGCATATAAGTCATGCTTGCGTAAGCGTTGTAGGACATTGCGGAGGTGTCTAAGATGATCTTCTAGGGTACGACTGTAGACCAAGATGTCGTCCAGGTATACGAGAACGTATTCTTCAAGGATGTTCCTGAAGATGTCGTTCATCGTCGTTTGGAAGGTGGCGGGTGCATTGGTGAGGTCGAATGGCATCATCGTGAACTCGTAGTGGCCAAAGCACGACCAAAAGGTGATCTTCGGTTGGTCCTCTGTGGCTATGCGGGTCTGGTGGTAGTCGCTACGAAGATCGATCTTCGTGAAGAAGTGGTTGTCTACCGGACGGTCAAATAGCTCATTCGCGCATGGCATGGGATAGTTGTTCTTAACCGTGTAACGGTTAAGGTCGAGGTAGTCAATGCAAAGGCGAAGAGTTTCATCCGTTTTGCGAGCAAAGAGGACGGGTGCACCCCAAAGGGAGTGACTGGGTTTAATGAAAGTCAGTCGAAGGAGCTCCTCAAGCTGACGCTTGAGTTCCGTCGCCTCTGGAATCGAGAGTCGGTAGGGTGCCTGATGGTGGACACGATAGTCACGCACGAGTTGGATAGAATGCTCAACACCACGCATGGGAGGGATCCGCTGTATGAGAAATATGGGGGGAAAACGTCGTGGTACTCTTGAATCAAATCGCGAACGGCGGGCTCTAAGTCGGTCATGAACCGCATGAGTTCCTCAACGTCTGCGTCGGCACCAGATGTATGGGTGGACTCGATAGTGACCGGTGAAGGGACTTGGGATGTCGAGGGGGTATCTGCAGGCTAACGGGTGCATGTGGAGATGGGAGCCGCGAAGATGAAGGAAGGGTCAGGGGGATCGGGCTCCAGTGAGATGAGTTCAACCTCGGGACAGAGTGGATCGTAGCGAAGAAGATCATGGCGTTCACTGAGTAGAACGTGACATCCTCCTGTCGTATGAAGTGAGCAAACTGACGAGGAGGAAGATTGACTACGGACCTGTTGGTCAAAAGGACCTCAGGTAGGAGTGCCTCATCGCAAATGAGGCGGGCATCCTGAAACACTCTAATGTGACGCTCAAGATCAGTTGGTGCGGAGGACCCGCGTCACTGCGTCTGGGTGACCCGATCTAAGGCGTCTGTCGCATCGCGGAGAGTGTCGTAGTGGTCATGGAGGAACGCAGTGAAATCCGTGATAGTGGGATCCTCACGTGAGCAAGTACAATGGGTATAATAGTTCTCCCATGCGGAGAACGCGCTGCCTCGCAATTTAGTTGCGAACGCGAAGCACCACAACTCCGAACGAGTGTCAGTCAGTGTTAGCGCACGTGTGGCAGCCTGCAACCAGTGCGACACATGCATAGTACCATCGAAGTCGGGTATGTCTGACAAACGCACAAGGGTGGGACCGCTGTGCTGACGGCAAGGGGAGATAGGTCAAGGGGCCTGCACTGAGGTGGCAAATGTCGAGGCCGGTGTAGACGTGGAAGTGGTAGCAGGCTGAGAGTCGGGGCTGCTGGTGGACGGTCCAGCACACGTGGAGGCAACAACCGCAGCCAACTGTGACGGAGTAGCGAGGTAGTCGGGTAGAGGGGGGGGAGCCGATCGAGGGAAACGAGCCAGCAAGACAGAGGTGGGAGGGGCGGTATAAGAAGAAGAAGGGTGAGCAGCCTGTGAAGGGTGAGGCTGTCTCAGGGAGAAAATATCTGCCTAGAGTTGCGCCACGGTGGCCTGTAGGGTAGCCACCCGTTGGGTGCGCGGGGTCGGAGGTGGAGGGGGCAAAGAGAGTACCCTAGCGGGAGGAGGAAGAACTCCAGGCCGTAGTGTCGCGACCGGTGCAGGAAGCTAGGAAGCAGCACCGGTGTGGGTAGATGAAACAGCCTGCCCAGATACCGGTATCTGGGCGACAGCACATGCGGCAGTGGCCGAAGCGACCGGGGTGGCGGAAGCGGCGGGAGCCAAGGGATGTGCCGCAACAGACGGTATGGTCTGAGCGGTAGCAGCACTCACCACTGCGGAGGGGGAGTGCTGGACCTGGCCCGCGGAGGAGGACGAATCGCCACGTCTCCGTCCCTGGAGTCGTGCAGAGCTGGACGTCGAGACGGTAGGGGATGGGGTCTGAGAGCGATGAGGAGAACCCTTGAGGCGGTGAACTTCAAGGGCGAGCGCATTGACTTGCCTCTCCAGGGGTGCAAGTGCATCGAGTCGTGCTTGCAGAGGTGCAAGGAGAGACGCAAGGACAACGCGAAGGTCCGTGAGATCCACAAAGGGCTGACCCTGGACCGTCGGGTGGGTGGACGCCTGAGAGGTGGACGGCGCCGCGATGAGCTCCTCAGTTGTAGCCCTGTCCGTGGACGGTGGAGGAAGAGAGGTAGACATTGTGGGAGGTGGGGGGAGAGATGGGCTGTGGTATGGGGATAGGGGACCACCGGTGAGAGGAAGGGGACCGCGAGGGCGGAGTGGGTGGTCGTGTGTCCTCTCGCCCCGTGACCAGCGGGTCACACTTGAGATGGTGGCACGAATCCGGTCGTGGGGAGAGAGTCGTTCGGGTCCAGAGTGCCCGACGGGAGGAGGCGGGGGAGTAGGGGGGTTAGGAGAACCCTAAACCCTAGAAAACCCCTAAGGAAACCCTAAGAAAACCCTATCCGGGGTTCAAGTGGTTAGGGGAGGGTAGCGGCGACCTAATCAAGAAAAGAAAATAATAACCATGGAGGGGAGAGGGAGAAAAAATAAAATAAAGAGTGAAATTTCGAGATAAAAATAAAAAATAAAAAATAATAAAAATAAATAAAGAAAGAAATAAGCAAAAGGTGAGAAGAGAAAGAATACTTATTTTTTTAGAATTTTTGGCAGCATTTTCCTACCCCAACGGGGTCACAAAGGTGTAAAGAGGAAGGAGAGACTAAGAGAAGCACACTAAGTTTTACAATGCCGCAAATGATAATTTTTAGAAATAAATAAATAAATAAGTAGATGAGGGGGTGAAGAGAGACTAAGTGTTTTTTTTTTTTTTTTTTCCCAAAAATTTTGGCAGCATTTCCTTACTCCCATGGGGTCGAAGTGTGCCGTCAAGAAGAAAGACTAAGCAAAATTAGAAAAATTTGCCAGCACTTTGCAATCCCCAAGGGGTCAAAACGTGCTGAAAATACTAAGTAAAAGAAAAGAAAAGAAAATTTTGGTAGCACTTCATTACCCCCACGCGGTCAAAATGTGTGTCGAAAGCAAGAATGACTAACTCCTAATCAGATTTGAGGGTGCCGCAAAGAAATTCAAATTTTCAGCATAAATAAAAAAATAAAATGAAATAAATCAGAAAATGAGAAAAGAAGGTGGGGAATAAGATAATTCGAATTTTTGGAAAAAGGATGAAATATAAATCAAAAGAAAAATAAAAAGAAGAAAAACAGAAAATTTTTGAAGTTGGGGGGGAGGGGGGATGAAAAAGTAAAAAGAAAAGAGAGAAATAGGTGAGAAAAAGAAAAAGAGCGAAGGGGGAGATGGAGGAGATGATGGGGTTGTAGTTAAGGGGGGGAAGAGGGAGATGAGGGTGGTAGAATGGGAGAGAAGGATACAAAAAAGGTGGAGAGGAGTAGATGAGATTAGTAGAAGATGGTGAGTGGGGAGGAGAGGAGAGAAAAAGGTTGTGGACGATGAGTGAAGAGGGTGGTAGGAGGAGAGAGTAGTGGTAGGGTTAGAAAAGATGATTAGATGATGGGAGGGGTGGAGAGAAAAGGGGTTGGGGGAGAGTAGGTTAGTGGTAGGATGGTGGCCAAAAGCAGAGCACCACCAAGATCCAGGATCTTGGGCTTCAAGATGTTGCTGGCCTGATGCTATTGCAATAAAAAAATCTGGGGTGGGCTGAAATCTTAATCAGCCACCCAGATGTCACTGTAGTGCAGCCCCCTAGCCTAGGGGGGTCTTCAAGATCCACAGCAAGTTACCACGTGGCACTGCAGAGAGGCAGCACGTGCCAACCACGTGTGCAGGAGGCAGCACCCACCACCCGGCGGCGGAGGGGGTGGGGGGGGGCGCAAATAGTTGCCTTCCTGCACGCTGGTTGCCGCTCACCGACGGGGGGGGGGGGGGGGGAGCAAATAGTTGCCTTCCCGCACGCTGTTCGCCGCTCACCGACCGGGGGGTGGGGGCAGATAGTTGTTGTGCCACCTCTTCAACAGCAGGAAGCCACAATATCAGCTCATATTGTGACTTTGGCTAGTGTGTTAAGGCACTGGCCACACACGTGTGTGAGCAGCAGCTGCAACATCCTGGATCTTGATAATAATAATCCGGGAGCGGGGCAGCGTGGGCGTGTAGCCCGCGCACGCGTGCGGCGGCCTTGGCCTTGGCGCTCCCATGCACGCGTCGTGATGGCAGCTCCCTTTTTCGCCACGTGTCCGCCTGTGCACGCTACTGTTTTTCCCCGTTTTTTCGTTGTTCCCGCCCTGCAAAATGCTGAAAATCCCACTGTCGGGATTACACCGATTTCTCCCTGTTACGGGAGGGTGGGCAGTTTGGACCGAGGACCGTTCCCGCTCTAATACCAGTGTGCCGGACCCACCGGGATGGCGGTCCGTCAGGATGGAGAAGAAGGGTTGACGAAGGAGGTGGTAGAGATGGACCTGGAAGGGACAGCGCAGCTCCGACGCAGACTCAACACGCACGTACTCCAAGATGTGCAAAAGTGAAGAATGACGAAATACAGACTGCAGCTGGGGTATACCCCCAGCGGACTGATTGGACTGGACTGGACTGGCCTGGTACCGACAGTGGTACCGGGCAGGAGTGGACTGGATTGAAACAGTACACGGCCTGTGGGGTCAAGCCACGGCCTGGTCCCACAGGCCGAACTGACAAATAACCGAATAGGCCCTGGCTGTAGGCCAGGACAGATAGAGGCCCGTTGCAGGGGGTCTAGGAATCCTCGACCCTGAGAAGGAAAGCGAAGCCTTCATAAAGTGTTGGTGAGACTCCTCATTGGTAACGACATCCCATGGGCACCATTGGCCTGCCTGCAGATCGCAAACTTGGCCCTGGAGTCGCCTGACGACAGCAGGGTACACCCCCGTCAATGGCTGACTAATGCACACTGGTCCATACCCTTCCCGCCACTCCAAGGGCGACCACGAACACACACACGCCCCCCCCCCCCCCCCCCCCCCCCCCCCCCC
>BFEA01000625.1:163303-197515 GCA_003427395.1 Chara braunii | reverse complement strand
CTCTCTCTCTCTCTCTCTCTCTCTCTCTCTCTCTCTCTCTCTCTCTCTCTCTCTCTCTCTCTCTCTCTCGTGCCGCAACCCCTCCCACCCTCACGTGCCACAAAGAATGAAGGGCACTTCCAGTTTTGGCAAAAGACAGTGAAGTGCCCTCCCTTCATTAAAAGGCCGCCTGCCGCACCTGGCAGGCCGTTACCAGAAAGGCTTAGTGCAAGGAATATGAGCGAGAGCGATAGACAAAAATCCAGAATGCAAAATCATGAAGTAGCTTGGATAGTCATGTACCAAGGAGAGAGCTCAATGCACCAAGATACCATACAAATAAGAGCAATACAATGACCTCGAAGTCAATGTTGCCACTCTTTGGTCACACCAACACTGTATCCAATGTTGCACTCACTCTCTGGTTCCCAACGCCCAGCCTATCCTACTCAGCCTATCTAGCTTGTCTACGTTCTTGCAAGTGGATCGCTTTGACGTTGAAGACCAATGTACCTGACGTCAACACCAATGCCGACCACCAACATACACGAGGTACGTTCTCTCTCCTCCCCTCATCACCCCTTGGATCCCCACCTCATGCGCTTCCTACCCGAAAGACTCACCATCACCATGACCAGCAACCTGCACGCTCAGCCTGGCTATGGCCGCTCTGCACCCACTGCCACCGTAGTGCCCTCACCTGAGCTCCCGTGCGCTCGTCCGACCAGCAGGTCGACGCAAACACTGGTGCAACAAACGAAGCAGCGTGTCCGCATTGCCTGCCAAGGCCAGAATGCCCTCACCTGGGCTGGCCTCTTTCCTTTATGGAAAGTGCAGCCCTTGTGTGTCTGTGTGGGCCTGGCTAGGAAGTTTCCAGTAGCTTCCAGTCCAGTCCCAATGTCTGCGCCTAGGCCCGCCTCTACAGTTAGGGGCCTGGGTCTCGTGCGGTTAGGCACTCTCAGGCAACACGCAGTCTCCAAGTGTTTGCTGCTTCCTCATTGGCTCGCGGCTCAGGTGTGACGACAATGCTGCTTTCTCATTCGTTCGTGGCCGCTGCATGGTGTCGGCCTCACACTGTGTGCCCAGGGTGCAACCACTGGGCCCTGGACTCAACTGTACAGCGCAGCCCTTGTTTCTGGAAAGAGCTTGAGGGCTCACGATTCTCTGTAACCAATTGGCGTGCTGCAAGTGCCTGAGTACCCACATATGGAAAAATGTTGAAACTAGGCCTCATGTGGATATTCAGGCCCGCCTTCACTTAAGGCGGGCACAAGGCTTGTTGGGGCCTCAACCCAGAACACGTGCATGTCTGATGAGGACCCCGTGAGGGCTCACTCCTCGCATGCCATCCCCCTTGGCTTTTAAAGTCCGCTAAGAGATGCTTCTACGCAGGTGCCTTCCCCTTTAGTCTTCGTCCGTATTCTGCTACGATCTAAGGGGTTGTCTTAATCAGCTCCTGTCTTGTGAGCCAACGATCATCTTTCAGATTTGTGTGATGCCTGAACCTGACCCGGTACTCTCTCCCAGGTTTGGGCGGTCTTCCTCTGCCCACAGGTTTGAGAACAAACAAGTCTCTGTGTTCTAGAATATCGTCGACGTCCACATGGCCATCCATGGTTGGGGCCAGCATTCACCTTCTTGATGGAAACTATTCTGTCTCAGCAAAAGGTGCAAGCTTGGAAGCGTGGAATATAGGGTAAAGTGTGTAGGTGACCAGGGATTCTAATGACATACGACGCACCATCCATGTCACTACCCACGATATCAAGGACTTCCCAAGGACCAAAGTAGTGCGACATTAGTTTTCTAGAGATATCGAATTCCTGTCCCAGTTCGCTAGCCTTCACCCAGACACGTTCCCCTACCTGAAATGTGAATAGCGTCGGTGTTTGTTCTTGGAGGCAATCATTGCCTCCTGGGACTTTCTAATGTGCTCGACAGCCTGCTGCAACTGTTTCTCATACTAGACACCGAATTCAATGGTTGCAGGTGTTGCATTGGGTCGGTTTTCAGGTAGGAGGGAGTCCATAGCAGATCTAGGCTTCCACCTCAAATGCAGCTGGTTGGGACTGACGTCGGTGGTGCTATGTACAACGTTATTGTACAGACTAGCGATGAGAGGAAGTTTCTCAGTCATCTTGGTTGGGCTTGATGTAATGCCTCAGTAGATGCTGTACCACACGGTTCATCTGTCCCGCTTGACCATTTGCTTTGGGATGATTCCCGGAGGTCATTTGGAGTTGGCTGCCCATCTGTTCAGCAACCTTCTTCCACATTTCTCTCGTGAAACGGACATCTCTATCACTCACAATGGTCTTATGTAGTCCAAAATCACTCACCCAGTTATCCATGAATAGCTTGATGATGTGTTCAATTCTTGTTGTCTCAAGCATGGCTATTCGTCTACCATACTTAGTGAACCTGTCCACTATGACGAAGATGTGCCTCTTGCCACTCTTGCTGGTCACGAGGGTATCCATGAAATCCATGAAGACACTATCTTCCGAATCTGCAGGAATGGGCAAGGGCTTGAGTAACTCTTGCAATGTTTGACAAGTCTGGACGTACTTCTTCGTATCGTTAAGCATACTAGTGATAAACTCCACACGCTGGAGATGTATGGCTTCTCTAGTGCGCGGAGGTGGCGATCTGTACGGCGAGCCCGCCATTTGACTGGTGGAAGGTCCTGCACTAATCCCAGTGGATGGGATAAAGGAGCCAGATAAGGTTCCTGACATCTGTTGACCTTGAGAGGTCGCTGAAGATGCAGCCATTGCTACCGTGCTAGCTGCGGCTAAAACCAACACTTGTTCTGCAGCTGCTACTGCCTCCTTAGCGATCTGCAAATCTCGGGCCCTTGCTTCGGCCCAGAACCCTCTGCCGTCCCCTGGTAGCAGAACCTGAAACACTACTGGAATCCTTCGTGTATCCCACCGTGTTTGTGTCCTATCGTCAGCTGTCCCTTCACCACTATATGAACTGCTCATCGGTTAAGCTGATCACTCTCTGCACTAATGCCCTCACTGGAGCCTACCACAACATGTGTCTAACCGAGTTGAAAAACAATTAAAAATAAATAATTATTTGGCAAGTCACCCGGGCTACTGATCAAGTGGTGTCAACGACATTTACACAAACTGAGCAATTGATCTACTCCTACTTCGATTAGTTCTCCTACAGCAGCATCACACAAAACTGGCAATGGTAGACTACTGCAGTTCTAAACTAATATTGTCTATCAGATGTTAGTAGTCTGTTACACCTCAACTAATCAAAGATAAAAATAAATCAAGTGCACAGATGTATACATAAATGGAAATAAACTTGTTTATGAACGAGCACCAATTGGAACCTTCCCTCCCCTGTATCCAATGATCCTGTCTGCATCATCAAGCAACAATGTTTTACGTGTGCACAACGGCCCACCCTTGTGCCTAGGACCCCGCTTATGACCAGCACTGCCCGTTACTTATCCTCGCGTACAACAAACCTTACATACGACTGATCTCGCTGATCAAGAGGCAGTTTAAGGACAACCCCCAAGGGCCTCATGAATTATTTAACGTCGCGGACAAGACGACGATCATAACCATTGTTCAGATCAGATCCCGCCAGAAATAATTTATAGACGGTCTCATAGACGTCGTGCATAGGACTGGTCAGTTCACGTTCCCTGTGTAGCGCAGCAAGAGCTTAAAGGACAAAGCAGCAAAGCATGCATGCTCTTCTCTCATGGGTTGGCATGGTGACAGTGACCCGTGCTTCGACCAGGGCCCTTCGGAGGTACCGCCCTCTCCTTCTAGATGCGCCACCAGGAAGAATGTCAACTCTCAAGGTAGAGTGCTCACGACTTCTGTACCAGAAAATGACACTCAAGTTGGACTCACTTCCTCACGGTAAGAAGAGATTGAGATGGGAAGATAAGGTAAGGGATCACGTACTTGAAGATAGCTGCCCCCAACCACATATTTCTCACCAATTGAGCCGACGTGCATTTTGACCGGTCATAGCCTCGGTACCACCCACAATACAATTCAGTGCCAACTCAGCCAAAATGCCATGTCAGCATGCTCTCATCATCTCGCATACATCCGCTCTCGCCACAACTCCCATGCTGTTGCCACAGCCTTCCGGTGATGCTCCCCTCTACCGGGGAGTCGCCCACAACAAGTCAGCGCCAATGTATCCTTACTGCGTAGAAGCTTCATTAGCGCACCAAGCAACAAAGTCTCCAACGCCAGAGATGGCGATATCGAACCAGATCCGATACCAAATTGCAAAGAATATGAGCGAGAGCTATAGATAGAAATCCAGAATGCAAAATCACGGAGTAGCTCAGATAGTCATGTACCAGGCAGAGAGCTCAATGCACCAAGATACCATACAAATAAGAGCAATACAATGAACTAGAATGTCAATGTTGCCACTCTCTGGTCACACCAACACTGTATCCAATGTTGCACTCACTGTCTGGCGCCCAGCGTCACTGCCTATCCTACTCAGCCTATCTAGCCTGTCTACGTTCTTGCAACTGGATCGCTTTGAAGTCAAAGACAAATGTACGTGACGTCAACACCAATGCCGACCACCAACATACACCAGGTACGTTCTCTCTCCTCCCCTCATCACCCCTTGGATCCCCACCTCATGCGCCTCCTAACCAAAGACCCACCATCACCATCACCAGCAACCTGCACGCTCAGCCCTGTTATGGCCACTGCGTACCCACTGCCACCACAGTAACCTCACCTCAGCGCCCGAGCGCGCGTCCGACCAGCAGGCCGATGACACTAACGCTGCAAACGCAGCAGCGTGTCCACGTTGCCTGCCGAGGCCAGAATGCCCTCACCTGGGCTGGCCTCTTTCCTTTATGAAGTGCAGCCCTTGTGTGTCTGTGTGGGCCTGGCTAGGAAGTTTCCAATAGTTTCCAGTCGGGCGCCAGTGTCTGCGCCCAGGCCCACCTCTACAGTTAGGGGCCTGGGCCTTGTGCGGTTCGGCACTCTCAGGCAGCCACGCAGCCTCCAAGTGTTCGCTGCTTCCTGATTGGCTCGCGGCTCAGGTGTGTTGACGATGCTGCTTTCTCATTCGTCCGTGGCCGCTGTGTGAGGTGTCGGCCTCACACTGTGTGCCCAGGGCGCAACCACCTGGCCCTGGGCTCAACTGTACAGCCCAGTCCTTGTTTCTGGAAAGAGCCTGAGGGCTCACGATTCTCTGTAACCAACTGCCGTGCTGAGACTGTCTGAGTACCCACACATGGAAAAATGTCGAAAATATGCTTCACGTGAATATTCAGGCCCGCCTTCACTTAAGGAGGGCACAGGGCTTGCTGGGGACTCAGCCCAGGACACGTGCATGTCTGATAAGGGGCCCCAGATGGCTCATTAGGGTGGCGGGCACGAAAAATGGATACCATGGCCCCGCCCCTGTTCCCAACGTTCCCCCTCCCTCCCGGCCCCAAGAAAAGTAGACCGCTAGACCGCAACTTAGGCGTTACAAATCGCGTTTGCACAGCTAGTTTCTTCGGATTCGATGCATCAAAAAAATTTCTAAAGAAATCGAGGGCTACCTGGAAAGCCCCCCCGCACACCCACGCTGAAAAATTGGTCCCCTTCCTGCTCCCCCCTCCAAAAAAAGCCTCCATGCCCGCATCCCGTTCGCCCGGCCGCGGCCGTTTGTTCGCGGCTTCCGTGAATGCGTGACCGGGGCCTGGTCACGGGACACCTGTTCATGAACAGGGGGTTTGCACTGCTCCCACCTGTCATCCTCCAACCCGGAAATGCCTATTCTGCAGACCACTTAATTTGGAAGAGGCTGCATACGTACACAAAACGTTCACTGAAGGGAGGAGCGAATAGTTAGGGACTTGACTATACTAACAAGAAAACAATATGCATAAGCGAAACTCTATACACGACATACACAATCATTGTATATTTTTTTAAAGATTTCTCCTAGCCCCTCTTTTGACTAAATGAAGAAAAGATCCCCCTGAACCCCACTTCGCTGACACTATCTCTCACCAACGGAAATCACTGTGGGTGTATTCACATAACCCATTTCTTTCACGAAGACATTGCGGGGAGTAAGCCTTCTCAAAGTTCATTGTGGTAGAGCTAGATTGTTGAAAAGGTAATGACCCGCCATAACACAGACTGAGAACACTGCTGATTTCTGTAGTGCCGATGGAAGGGATGCCTTGCTGAGATTCCCACATTCTGCTGAATTTTCCAAGTCTGTATGTGTGCGTGCTTGTGGACCTGCGTGCCTGTCTGAGTGCTTGTCGGCATGAGTGTGTGTGTGACCCGCAAGGGTACTTGCTTGTTTGGGAGGCCCGTAGGGCCGGTACTTACCTGTGGTTGTGATATTGAGGGTTGCAGCAGGGAAAACACTCAAGTAGCGGAGCCAAGGGCCCGCAGCACTTAGAGCAGCGGAAAAACACTCGAGGCCGGTACCGCACCCAGTAGCAGTAGATGTGCCGGGTACTCGAGGCCGAGCAGAAGAAGACAAAGTTGGCATTTTTAGAGGCCCAGTAGCGGTAGGCTAGGTCTAGGCTGGTACCAGTCCATTCAGTCTGAGTCTAGAGCCTGTACGGGCAATATCAGAGTCTGCAATGATGTTTCCCTCCGAAAGGGAGGAGGTACCGGTTGCTTGGGAGGCCGAGCGGCCTGGAAGTCACCGCCCAGGAGGAAAGTAGGCCGCTATATCAAGAGGCTGAGGGAAGAGCCCGGCCTCATTCTTCAGTGTGCAAGTTTGGCGACACGCTGCTGGAGCGCTGGCTGGAGGAGCGCTGGCTACTACAGCGCTGCTGGGAAGAAGAAGCCGGGAGCTTCCACCTTGGCTATGGTGGAGCTCTACCGGTAGGAGGAGGAGGGAGAAGGGGACCCAGGAGGAGAGTGGCGAGGTACCTACCTGGCTATGGTGGACACCATCTTCATCACCCTGTTAGGCGCTGCATCTGGAAGGCCCCAGTTGGGGTAGTGCCGCATCAAKGAAGCTYRGGACAGAGTCAGGCATGGCGGTTGAGTGGGCAGMGGCATAGGTGCCTGGTGTTGACCTTGGGACAGGAGGGCAGCGACATAGCTGCTTTGGGTTGTYCTTTGGACAGGAGGGTAGAGCCCTCAGTGCTCCGCCATAGCCTCGGTCTGCATGAAGAGGAAGAGGAAGGGTGGCCATGGCTATGGTGGACCTCATGTTGTGCCTGCAGTAGAAGTGGGATTCGGACATTGATTCTGGTTCAGTCATTCAACATTATTATTGTTATTTATTGTTTGCATAGGGGAGGAGATAAGGAGGAGGAGATTGGTTGGCGAAGAGGAAGAGCATTATCTTTGGTCTTTGCTGGAGTACATCATCTTCTTCTTTTTTCTTACTTCTTCTTCTTCTTCTTTCCCTCTCTCTCCTCTCATGTTTATTCATTTCTTTTTGCAATTGGACGACATTGTACTTTCTGATGAATGCATACTTCGAAATTGGCCAGGATSGTAACATTTGTATCAGAGCGGATTCTACTTGCTGGCGAGAGTTGACTTTGCTGCCATAACCCTAACCTAAGTGGTAAGGGCTAACCACTTAGGGTTAGGGTTGGAAGTTAGGGTTAAGTGGGGCAGCGTGGTAAAGGGAAGTTGCTCCCACCTGGCAGGGCCGTGTAGGGTCGACATTAGACCCGTCCAGGTTGTTTGAGTGTATGTTTGTGGTGGCGAGACACAAGGTGGGACTTCGTGATGCAATTTGAGAGAGGCGGCAGTGAAGGGCACCTACAACTTGAATCTGGACTTCAAGGAAGACGAGGAGTGACTTTAGGGATCCCCTCAAGTTAGGCGAGCTTGAGGGTGGCAGCCATATCTGCACCTACAGACTGGAAGTTGCTACTTTGATCTTCAACATCGATGGGGGATCCGGCGTTGTACTTTGGGGTAGATGTTGACCCTCCTAGAAGATAGGACACTAGTGTAGAGGATGCTAATTGGGTCAGGAGGACTATGAGAGAGGTGGGTGAGTTTCTTTCATCTCAAGAGCCCGGCCACTCAGGTAAGTGCCGTGCCGCCAGGGTGCCCATGTGTGTGTGCATGGAATTGACTGCCTGCTGGGGTATTTTGGGTTCTTCTTCCATCCTCCATAGTCTTGATCTTGTGTGAGGTGTGTGAACTACCTACTCAACTGACGAGTGAATGAGTGGAGTATCTTGTGTGTCAGGCTATATCTTTCTACAGTGCTTTGTTTATTTCATTCTGAACGAGTGTAGTCTGTAGGTTCTTTCTGGGGATGAATTTCGTTTTTCAATTCGGTAGGGGCGGAGAGTAGGTCTTTGTGGAACTCTTGTTGGTTAGGACGCGGTTCTGACTCCACTAGGACCATTTGGGACTCAGTGGGACCGGGCCCAAACAAGAAGGGTCCCTCAGGCCCAAATCTGTTGAAGTCAGTTACCTTGCTCTATCTGATTGGGGCTCGGAGTTCATGCTTTCGGACCAGGACACTCGCTGCTGAGGGGATCTCAACTGAGACATTTAATGGACTTTACCGCACGCCACCGCCTGACTCGCACCTTGGACACCACTCAATTCTCCCTTGCACTACGTAGTACACGTTGAATTTGATTCACTGTGTCTTCACGGAGCTGAGTCCGGCTAGGCTTGAGAGGACCTCATTTGTGGTCGGACCAGACTGTGGCGGAATCAGATCTCTCTGATCTTTACTTTTTTGATTGTTTTGACTGCTCTCCAATCCAATTGAATTGTCGCTCCAGCTAGGAGTTCTACCTTCTCTTCTAATTGCTTTTTAAGCTGTTTCTTTCATTGGGTTCGTCAAATGCCTGTGTCTACATGATCGCAAACGAGAGAGAAAAAGAGAAGAGAGAAGCTTCTGAGTGTTGCTCTTGAGGGGGTGAGGAGAGGGAAGAGAAGTGTTCGTCTCAGAAGTGTAAGGAAGTACGAACCTCTCTTGAGAGACTTATTGACACCCTCGTCCTCCATCATGGCATCTGCAGCAGAATGAAAGCTGCAAATGGACGCTGCCCCCGAGGCAGAAAAAACGCAGTACCAATTTTTCTTTTATGAAAAAGCATTGAAGAGGGAAGAGGAGGAGAAGGAGAAGGAGAAGGAGAGGAGAGACAAAGTAAAGACTCACGAAGCCGTCTTCAGTACCGTGCCAGCCTTAACTGATGTTGAGGTGGAAGAGAAGACTGTCCCACTCCTCAGGGCTTTAGTAGAGGTCCGGGCTGTTGAAGACCGTGCAGGCCAACTCGCCAAGGTGTTTGATGAACTTAAGAAGTTGCGCGACGATATGACCCTGATGGCGCAGCAGCACCGTGACCCGCTGCAACAATTTACTAACATGCAACCGACCCAAAGTGTCCTTCCAACTGCTTACCCTGCTTCTAGTGCTGCGTGTCAGTCCGCTCTTGCCCCTCTAACTATATCTTCTTCTTCTTCTTCTTCTTTGAGTATGGTCAACAACCTATCTGGATATGCAGCAAGTCCAGACCCCGTTGTTGCTGCTGCTGCAGTGGTAAGTGGTAGTGCAGGGCATTTTGGAACTGTTGCAGCCCCGAATTCGGACCCAACAATCGCTGGTCCTAGCTGCAGCTTTCCCTATGTGGAAAGGAAGGCGGCACAAATTCTGTCTAAGTATGACGGAAAAGATGACATCGAATCTTGGATCAGCTCCACGCGATCCTACTTTGATGTGCTGGGGACACCCCAAATTACTCAGACATCGATCTTAGGGACCAATGTGGAATCCGCCGTAATGGGCTTCTTAAAACTCCAAGTTGTACAGTGAGGCTATTAAAGAATATACCTGAACAAATTGCTGAAGGCTACGCCTGTAGCCACACTCGAAGAGCTCTTGATCAAGCAATATGTTGATCCGCATGCTGCAGCCAAAGCTAGAGTCAAGCTTGACAAGCTCAAGCACAGCAAGTGGACCGACTCCATGCATAGTCTACAGTAGTACGTTAGTAAACTCTTTGCTACTCCTGATTTGGAGATGAATGTGTAGTCTTGCTTGGATGTAATTGAAGGCACGGTTCCCTCTACTGTAACACATCGCCTGGGGCTCAGACTCATAACGAATACAAATTGGCTTTCCCTCATGCGGGTTGGAGGCACAAGACCTCTCGGGTGGATCAGGTGGCAAAAAGACCAACCGCAAACGGTTTCCAGGCAGCAACCGTTTTGCAGCGCACGATCTACTTGAGGTTGACGAGGAGACCTTCGCAGAGGACCCTTCTCTTGGTGACGATCAAGAGCAAGACCGCAATACATGTTGCTCTTCGGCAACCCATGAATCTGATTATGTGGATGACGATGAATCAATGAATGCCTTCAAGAAGACTACCTTCAAAAGTAAGGGACCGAGGAACGCAGTGAAGAACAGTGCTAACATCATTCTCCTTCCCAAGGGAGCAAAAATTCCACCCAAACTGGAAGATCCTGCTACAAAACCATGGGTAGATCTCCGGATCGGTGCAAGTGAGTGGAAACACAGGGTGAAGAAAGGGGTTTGCCTGCATTGTACCAAACCGGGACACTCAGCCCAACATTGCTTCAGATTGCAGTAAGGAAACCAGCGAAGGGGGTAGAGACATCATCAACATACTCTAGAGATGGAGAGGATGAACATGCAAGTACAGATCCTTCACCGGGATTTGACCCTACTCAACAAACTTCTCTTGAGGCCCCATCTGATGCTAATTCCAAGGTTGAGAAATTGCACATCTTATATAAGGAGCCTTGGGTGGAGTCGGAAGAAACTGACTTTCATGCTCTCT
Organism: Chara braunii; assembly: GCA_003427395.1. Lineage (NCBI taxonomy): Eukaryota > Viridiplantae > Streptophyta > Charophyceae > Charales > Characeae > Chara > Chara braunii. Next base: position 186,768 of record BFEA01000625.1, on the reverse strand, counting down.
TGTCGTGTTGGGCTCATATAAAGCAAGAACGCGTGCAAGGGAAAACGAAGTTGATCTTCTTCAAACTCCGTATTAACGGTCGTTACATCCGTGCGTTGGCTGATTGTGGCGCAACCGCCAACTACTTCTCACCGCATGACATTTGTAAGGCACGCTTGGGAATGAAGCAAGTGATTTTGCAAAATCCTTGTCGGACCCAAGTGGGCAACCAAGAGGTTGTCACATCTACGCATGCAGTCAAAGGTGTGCGCACTACCTTTGACGTCGACCGCACAATCACGCATGAATTGAACTTCTATGTCCTTGATAAGTGCCTCTTCGACGTTGTTATTGGCTTGGGCTGGTTACAGGCCCAATGTGAAAGAACCACGTGGAAGGACTCACAATTTATGGTCAAAGATGCCATGGGAATCGAGCGTCCAGTCCTCTTGGATGAGCCGCACGAGTCCCAAGTGACTTTTCTCAATGCGATGAAATTCTGCAAAAAGTGGTGTAGGCGCAAAGTTGATGAGCAAATGTATATAGCCTTTGTTAGGTCTGCTCATGTGCCTTCTATTTTTGCTCTACATAATGATTCTACTTTGCATGCCGTTTCTACTTTTGATGCAATTATTTCTACCTCTACTAAGCCTACTTCTAGTCCAAACGACTCTGCTTCAAATCCTGTTGTTTTGGCTACACCCATGCAATCCGGTATGCTTGCACCAGAATGTGATGATCCACCTCCAGAAATCGCATCAGAGATCCGCAGCCTTCTCAACCGATTTCCTGAAGTTTTGGATGAACCGCATGGAGTCTCCGTGCACCCGGTCCGACACAAGATCGATTTGATAGAAGGCAACACTCCTCTAAAAGGTTGTGTCTATCGAATGGGCTCAGACAAATTGGAGGAGTTGCGTAGGCAGATCAATAACATGCTTGAAAAAGGATGGATCAAACCAAACGAATCCGAATTCGGTGCATCAGTCTTGTTTGTCCCTAAGAAAGGATGTAAGCTACGAATGTGTATCGTTGACCGCAGACTAAATAGAATAGCAAGCAATAATGCATACCCTTTGCCGCACATTGATGATCTGTTTGATGCTGCAGGTAGATGGAAGGTCTTCAACAAGATTGATCTCAAGTCTAGCTACCATTAGATTGAGGTCGACCCCGCAGACCAGCATAAAACTGTATTCAAAACTCGTGATGGCATGTACGAATTTACCGTTATGCCCTTCGGCCTCACAAATGCACCGACCACCTTCCAAGGTCTCATGGACAAGGTGTTCCGCAATCAGATCAATGAATTTGTTGTTGTTTATTTGGACGACATACTAATCTTCAGCAAGTCGAGTGGGAGCACATGAGACACCTTGAGGAAGTGTTGCAGATCCTCAAGGATGCACAACTCCATCTCAACTTAGAGAAATCCGAGTTTGGGTGGGACAGCATCATTTACCTTGGACACCGATTGCCCACTGCAGGCCTAGAGCCCGAGGCAACCAAAATGGAGGTCATCTGGAAATGGCCGCAACCGGCAAATGTACGAGAATTGCGTTCTTTTCTTGGTCTTGCGTCGTACTACCGTAAGTTTGTGCCCAAATTCTCTATCATCGCCCGTCCGCTGTCAAGATTAACAAGCAAAAACATGTCTTACACGTGGGATGGGGAATGCACAACAACCTTTCAAGAATTGAAGGAGGCTTTGGTGAGTCATCCGGTGCTCCGCATTGCAGATCTCAAACTTACATTCGTAGTAACTACGGATGCAAGCTTGTACGTGATTGGTGCAGTGCTGCAGCAAGATGATGGTGACGAATTACGTCCGCTTGAATATTACAACAAACGCATGCCCAGTCACAAGGTAGTTGCCTCCACTTACATGCGAGAACTCTATGCCTTTAGCGATGCACTAGATCATTGGAAACACTACCTCTTGGGTCGCCATTTCAAAGTGTTCTCAGACCATGAGACTTTGAAATGGATCCAAACACAGAACAATCCATCAACTACATTGACCCGTTAGCTGCATGAGATTGTTGTGTATGATTTTGAACTTAAGCACAAGAAAGGTTGTTACAATCGCGTTGCGGATGCTTTGTCTCGCCATCCTGAGTACATGACTTGCCTTGTGGGTTCCTACGATCTCGGTAAGAATTTGAAGGAGGAACTCATCGAGCATATTGCCAAGGACCCGGAACTCAGTCCCATCCTTGAGCAGATCCAGAATGGCCCTAGCAGCCAGCCTGATTTCCACAAGTGTAAAGGTTTACTTTTTCGACGTTACGGGAAGTACGATCGACTGTGTGTACCCAACCATGAGCCTATCTGTACTCACTTCTTGGACTTGTCTCATGGCCGGAGTGGACACTTCGGTTTTGAAAAGACATACGAAAGTCTATTGCAGAAGTTTGTATGGCCTGGGATGAAAGAGATGGCACGAAAGTTTGTGGTTGAGTGTGAAGTTTGTCAACGCACCAAACCGTCCTGGCAAAAGCCCTATGGGCTGCTGCATCCTCTTTGTATCCTGATGGTCCGGGTGAGTCTCTTTCCATCGACGTCACGGACATGGGAAAAAAAAACAGGAACAGATATTCACAAGTAATGGTGATCGTTGACCGCTTTTCAAAGTTTTTGAATTTGATCGCATTACCACCTCACGCCCCAACTGACCTTGTGATCAAGGAGTTTCACAAAAGGTACATTCTGCAGTGTGGGCCCCCGAAAACTCTTGTGAGTGACCGGGACACTAGGTTCATAAGTTCAGATTGGAAGGACTTCACCTCCCAGATCTATAACATCACACTCAAGATGACGTCTAGCCGACATCCCGAAGTCAATGGACTGGCCGAGGAGATCAACCAGACTGTGATCCAACTTCTCCGAGCTATAAGTGTGCCTGATCAAAACTCTTGGGATGAGGAATTGCCGATTGTGCAGGGATTGTACAACAACTTCATACACTCCTCCACCGGGATGACACCTAATCGGTTGCACCTCATATGGCAAATTCGCAATCCCCTATCCTATCTGTTTCCTGATCCGCCACCGGCCTTAACGCCTGGCCAGCCAGGCTACAAAGCTAAGTTTGATCAATTGCTCAAAGTTGTTTGTCGGAGCTATGGAAAAGTGACGCAGTGCCATGATTAAGCATGCTAACAAAAAGTGCGAGCCCGAACCTTTCATAGTGGGAAGTTATGTCTGGGTCAAAATGTCTGAGTTTTCTGAAGAAGGAGGTGTATCACGGAAACCTCTTCCTCGGTATCACGGTCCGTGGAAGGTGCTGAACCAAGTATGGGATGATTCGTTTGGTCCTTCTGACACGATCAACATGTCTCCTCATTCGCGCATGTACCCAGTCTCTCACGCATCGAAGTTGTTTCTGTATGAACCACCCGAAACTTTTCCGTATCGAGAATCGATGATCCCTCCCGCAATCAATGGCGGCCACGAGATTGATAGAATTGTCGAACACAGCGGAAAAGGGAGAAACAGACAGTACAAAGTTTATTTTCTATACCACCCATTGAATGACTTTTACTGGATTGTTAAGAAAGACTTGCTGCAGAGTGCCCCGAGAGTCGTCAACGCATATGAACGACTGATTAGCTCCAAACAGCAACCTAAATTCACCGCTACCCTCACTCCTACGAAACATACCCGATATCTCTTTGCTATTTAGTATTTACGCTTACGATGCATTATGCAGGGACTCTGATCGAGTTACTCGCTCGAAGGGACCTCGCTCTTGAGGGGGGGGTAGTGTAATGACCCGCCATAACAAAGACTGAGAACACTGCTGATTTCTATAGTTCTGCCGATGGAATGGATGCCTTGCTGAGATTCCCGCATTCTGCTGAGTTTTCCAAGTCTGTATGTGTGCGTGCTTGTGGACCTGCGTGCCTGTCTGAGTGCTTGTCGGCATGAGTGTATGTGTGGCCCGCAAGGGTACATGCTTGTTTGGGAGGCCCGTACGGCCGGTACTTACCTGTGGTCGTGATATTGAGGGTTGCAGCAGGGAAAACAGTCAAGTGGCGGAGCCAGGGGCCCGCAACACTTAGAGCAGCGGAAAAACACTCAAGTAGCAGGTAGGCCGGTACTGCACCCAGTAGCAGTAGATGTGCCGGGTACTCAAGGCCGAGCAGAAGAAGACAAAGTTGGCATCTTTAGAGGCCCAGTAGCGGTAGGCTAGGTCTAGGCCGGTACCAGTCCATCCAGTCCGAGTCTAGAGCCTGTACGGGCAATATCAGAGTCTGCAATGATGTTTCCCTCCAAAAGGGAGGAGGTACCGGTTGCTTGGGAGGCCGAGCGTGCAAGTTTGGCGACACGCTGCTGGAGCGCTGGCTGGAGGAGCGCTGGCTATTACAGCGCTGCTGGGAAGAAGAAGCTGGGAGCTTCCACCTTGGCTATGGTGGAGCTCTACCAGTAGGAGGAGGAGGGAGAAGGGGACCCAGGAGGAGAGTGGCGAGGTACCTACCTGGCTATGGTGGACACCATCTTCATCACCCTGTTAGGCGCTGCATCTGGAAGGCCCCAGTTGGGGTAGTGCCGCATCAAKGAAGCTYRGGACAGAGTCAGGCATGGCGGTTGAGTGGGCAGMGGCATAGGTGCCTGGTGTTGACCTTGGGACAGGAGGGCAGCGACATAGCTGCTTTGGGTTGTYCTTTGGACAGGAGGGTAGAGCCCTCAGTGCTCCGCCATAGCCTCRGYCTKCATGAAGAGGAAGAGGAAGGGTGGCCATGGCTATGGTGGACCTCATGTTGTGCCTGCAGTAGAAGTGGGATTCGGACATTGATTCTGGTTCAGCCATTCAATATTATTATTGTTATTTTTTGTTTGAATAAGAGGGAAGGAGACAAGGAGGAGGAGATTGGTTGGCGACGACGAAGAGCATTATCTTTGGTCTTTGCTGGAGTACATCATCTTCTTTTTTTTTTTTTTTTTTTTTTTTTTTTNNNNGCTGGTCTTCTTCTTCATCCTCTGAGAGGCGCTTGGCCTCAGAGGCCTGTTCTCTTATACACATCTAGATGTGTATAAGAGACAGGGAGGAGACTGGTTGGCGGAGAAGAAGAGCATTATCTTTTTTTTTTGGAGTACATCATCTTCTTCTTCTTTCTTACTTCTTCTTCTTCTTCTTTCCCTCTCTCTCCTCTCAAATTCATTCATTTCTTTTTGCAATGGGAAGACATTGTACTTTCTGATGAATGCATACTTCGAAATTGGCCAGGATGGTAACAAAAGTATGAATCTTGAACGAGGAATGCCTAGTCGCCGTGAGTCATCAGCTCCCACACTGATTATGTTCCTGCCATTTGTGCACACTCCCGTCGCTCCTACTGATAGAGTGGTCCGGTGAAGTATCTGGATTGCGGTGGCGGTTTGCTGCTGGAGGTGCTGTGACAGGTTCATTGAACTTTATCCTTTAGGAGAAGGAGAATTCATAACAAGGCTTCCGTAGGTGAGCCCGTGGAAGGACTGCCTCCAACCAGTTCTCTCCTATGGTTGGACCCACCTTCGGTTTCATGCCAAACTGGGGGCTGGTCCAGCGTAGAGACAGAGGGCGGGGATGAGGGAGTGGGTTGCGGCTGGAGCCTTGTTGTGATGTGCAACCACACGGCCCTTGCAGCATTGGGTACCCGTAGGAGGAATCCCAATCGGAATATGGGGCGTGGCTGAGGATGTTGGGAAAAAAGGTGAAATTCCAGGGCAAATTCGAATATCCCATGTCAGCCCAAGGGGCTTCCTTGTAAAGAATAGAAAGTAAAAATCTGAACAGTCTTTTTGCAAAATCGACACCCACTACGGAGGGACTTGGGGCAAGAATAGATAGGGGAGGACCAAAGAGTGACCGAGGAAGAAAGAAAAAATATGCCAGCTCTGCATGCTCAACCTTATGGCAAATAGTCGGTCAAATTCAAAAACAGGCTGGGATAGCTACGGCCATCTGATTTCCGGGACTGCGAGTTTTCACTATCTGACGGCGGAGGGCGTGGGGGAATGGGCACTCGACGCTTTCCAGATGTGTTAGCTGCAGGACTATTCTTCGGAAAGGGAACTGCGCCCTGATACCCTAGCACCAACCGTCACCATGAACACGAGTTCCCCACCTTAAACGCACGACAATTAAACCACCAGTATGCTTCCCAGCTATGAAATAAAATATGCGTGCTGGAGCAACTTTCGGGGCTTGGCCTACTGGGGCAAAATGTCTGGTGGCGCCAGCCAAAATGAGGTTCGTGATGATTCTTTTTTTTTTGGCGCCCAGGGTGTTTCCAGCCCCAGAGAAAAGTACCTTGGAAGTACTGCTGTTGAAACAAGGGGTTCCATGTGGCATGCGAAGCCGACCAAGGCAGTATAGTAAAATCTGGCTACGGGAGGATAATCTGAGGCGAATCAAATTAGTCAATTAGTACAAACTTACAAAGTACTACTAACCCATCCCCATGGAAGTGCCAAAGCTTGGACGGATTGTAAAAATGAACTCAGTCGGTTCGCAAAAGCACGCTTGTCATGTCCGTGTTGCAGTAGACGGTATCTTGATCTGTGACAAGAAACTCAGGTGGGCTGCTATGGCGGAGCAGCAAGAGCTTCGAGCACGGGCGATTACCTGCACTTAGACTTTTGGCCGCAAACTATGACTTGATACATGTGTCTTGACTCCGCAAATTAGGGGTTAATCCGGAATCAGTAAGCATTCAATCACGAACCAATCCTGCAAAAAGATAGATGATACAACTTCATACAAGCGAAATTTGAAAAGCAACTACAACCAGAAGGAAATGCAACTTTACAAACTCCACCATGCATTCATGACCATCGATGCATGTGCAGTCAACTGTGTGCAGAGACACTCTCATCAATTGCAACCATTAGTGCCAATGCAGTGACTTGTGCAAGAGGCAGAGTGGATTCAGTGGAACGAGAAAAACACTCGTCAGATATTCATGCCAATTCACACTGTTCATCGCCACTCAGATAAAACAGATTTCCCCTTTGCAGATCACGCAAAACACACATATTTGACACTGAAAGCCAATGTCATCCATGAAAGAAACTGATCATTGCCACGCTTGCGCGATCTACCACACGTCACCTTGAACCATGTGCCGTATCGGCCACCTCAGCTCATCGCCTGACTGCATGCTCTCACACATACACAGCCTCAACTCTGCAACTTTTCTGTCCCTCCAGCAGCAATCTACCAATTGTACCGCTAGAGTTGCCCCATGCTGTCATTCTGCTCGGTCCTTGGGCACGATGAGCCTGTTTGGTGCCACATCCTAAAAAAAATTAAGAAATCAAAAAGGATTCTCATTGTCGTAACTGTTTTCAAACGTTTGGCACAGACACCATCCAGTCATGCAGTTACGAAATGATGAAACGCAAGGACAGAAACAAAAACGGCTGTCTCTTGTGCAAATCCAGAGGCTTAACCCCCACCAATTCTAGTCGAACTAAGGTACGTTCTCGTGTCCCCAAATCAGGTCTTAACCGAAGCGTACACGTCCCTGCGAGGTACGGATCATAGTCCATCACATTCTGGCCTTCCTCCCCTCCTCCCATCACACCTCGGCCTGGTCTCCCTACATTCAGCCCCATTCTTGAAGTCGTGTCGAGCCAGTGGTTAGTCTGGGGATGGATGGCTATGGGGGAGGTCAGGGATGGGGAGAGAGGTGGTGCTGGGTTCCATGGCCCACATTCCCCCCTCCCACCGAGCTCACCTCCTCCCAATCCTCCTCTCCTTTCAGCCCCATGGCTTTGTGTTAAGCTTGTGGTTTGGCTGGGGATGGGGGGCCATGGTAGAGGCTAGGGGAATAAGAGGTCATGAGGACAGGCTGGAGAAGCTACACGATGTGGGCTGACCTCCACCACCTGCTGCGCCTGACTGAGAGAGAAAAAGGAATATGGGTGTACTGACCTCCACCATTCTACAGATAGTAGGTAGGGGCAGAGAGTAGGTACCCTCCTGTCTGGTAGAGGCTACACGGTGTGGGCTGACCTCGACCATTCTATAGATGGCTCCCTTGGGAGTCCTACTGCCAGACTCTATCTCTATGCGATACTGGATCGGCCGCGACACTACTCCTATCGGCGGCTTAACTAAGTCTATACACTCCTCCAGCAGCTTGGCAATAGTAGGGTCTATGAGTCTCTCTTCCTTAGACTCAGTGATCGGCCTTACATAGGCTACAAATACCTGCTCTTCTAATTGCTCCTTCTTTACTAAACGTGCGAACGCGGGAGCATTGAGACAACAATGTGCCAGAGAGTTATGTACTCCTGACGCATGAAACAGGCAAGCAATTTTAACCTCACTTGTGGGACTAGGAAGCCTACACTCCTGCTCTCTCAAATGGAGTGTGGCCCCTGCTGCCTCTCCCCAGTCCATTCCTAGGGCCATAATGATTTTGGGCATGTCGTGGCTGTGAAGCAAGGATCACCCGGTGAACTTCTACCGCTGCACCGTTTACATTCGTGATCAGAACGGAGTACTAGCCCTGTGCACGGTGCCTCCACCTCACCCTTCGATCAATTGTCACGTGGTGTCCGCCGCGAGCATTCGAGCTTCCATCACCCGAGATGACGTCGAGGAGATGGGTGTGTGTTTTCTCCCTCCCCTCCCTCCCCATGACATCCCATCGACGGACACATCGATGGACCCACACATCACCAAGCTTCTCGACACCTATGGCGATGTTTTCGAAGCCCCGCACGGAGTCGTACCGGATCGGCGAAGTCGCAACGAGATCATCCTTGAGGCCGGGGCCGTACCTCCGCGTGGTTGCATCTACCGCATGAACGAGGAAGAGTTAAGTATGCTATGGGCACAACTCGACGACCTTCTTGAGAAAGGCTGGATTCGGCCTCGCTCTTTGCCATATGGCGCTCCCGTTCTCTTCGTCCGGAAGAAGAACAAGGACTTGCGGTTGTGCATCGACTATCGTAAGCTCAACGAGCAAACCGCCAAGAACGCTGGCCCTCTTCTGCGCATCGACGACTTCTTGAATGGCTGGGCGGCGCTAAATTTTTCTCCAAGCTTGACCTCAAATCGGGATATTGCCAACTCGAGATCCGGCAGGAGGACCGCTACAAGACCGCGTTTAAGACGCGATATGGGCATTTCGAATGGCTGGTTATGCCTTTTGGCCTTACGAATGCCCCGACCACGTTCCAAGCGACTATGACAACGGAGTTCCGACACATGCTGGACAAATTTGTGCACTTCTACCTCAACGATATCTTAGTATACAGTCGGAGTTTGGACGAGCATCTGGAGCACCGGTGAACCGTCTTGGAATGACTACGACAAGCCAAGTACAAAGCCAACCACGACAAATGTGAATTCGGACGATAAGAGCTCGAGTACTTGGGCCATTATGTAATGCTACAAGGCATCCGTCCGCTCGCAGACAAGATTGAGGCCATCTGCGTATGGCATTGCCCACCAACACCATGGATGTTCGCGCATTCATGGGGTTGGCAGGCTACTACCAACGCTTCATCACCGGGTACTCAAGGATCGCTGCACCATTGAGGAGGCTACAATCGCCAAAGGTGCCATTCGCATTCGACGACGAAGCGCGCCGGTCATTCCAAGCACTCAAGACGACCATGCTCATGGCACCCGTCCTTAGCATCTACGACCCCACCTTGCCAACGAGAGTGACAACTAACACCTCTAGCTATGGCATTGGGGCAGTCTTGGAATAACACGGCGGCGACAATTGGCACCCCGTGGAGTACCTCAGCCACAAGGTGCCTCCCATCAACTCACTTGATGATGCAAGGAAAAAGGAGCTACTCGCGTTCGTCATGGCTCTCAAGCGATGGCAACACTTCCTCCTTGGGCGTCATAGGTTCACATTGGTCATGGACAACAACCCGTTGACCTACTACAAGACGCAAGATACGATGAGCAGCACGATTGGGCGATGGATGTACTTCATCGACCAATTCGACTTCACACCGAAACATCTCGCCGGCCTCTCCAATTTGCACTATGACACATCATGCCTTCACGTTCGATGAGGAACTCCAACGACACTTCATCCGGGGCTATGAGTCTGATCCGGATTACGCCACATTCTATGCGCAACTATCTTCGGATCACCCGCTGACCAGCCACTATCGCATCGTCGACGGGTACTTGCTTCTCCACTCGCGAGGCAAGGACTTATTGTGTGTCCCACGAGACCGCCGTCTTCGGACTCGCCTTCTCGGCGAGTACCACGACTCGCGACTTGCCGGCCATTTCGGAATCAATCGAACTATTGCACGACTTCGGCAACGATTCCGGTGGCCCGATGTTATCACCGACGTCACGAGATATTGCGATTCTTGAGAAGTTTGCTGATGAACAAACCCCTCAATCGCAACCCTTACGGCGAGTTGCACCCTTTTCCTATTCCCTGGGAACCCGACCTCTCCAGTGCTATGGACGTCACCGGCCCGTTTCCCCCTGGTCGCTTCGGGCACGATGGCATCCTCACGGTCGTTGACCGTTTGAGTAAGTTCGCGCGATTTCTTCCATGCAAGTACTACGCCACGACTCCTGAGCTCGCACGGCTCTTGCACACCGGCAGGATCTGCGGCCACGGTGTTCCGGAAGACATCGTTAGCGACCGCGACACTCGGTTCATGTCGGCATTTTGGACTTCTCTCATGAAGGAGTCCGGCACCGAAATGAACCCAAGTTCGGTTCGGCACCCACAGACGGACGACCAAACGGAGAGAGCACATTAGACTTCTCAAATGATGCTTCGTACGCTCATCCGTCCGGATCAGAAGGATTGGGTTGACCGCCTCCCCGACACCGAGTTCGCCTACAACACTTCATTGCATCTGGCGATCGGCGTGACTCCATTCGAGTTGCACCATAGTGGCCTGAAGGGTTGTATCTTCGCTGATCTTCTCCTCCCACAAACTGCCGATATAGACGTCGCTTGCACTCCGGAAGTACAAGGAGTTGCTGACTCAAGCCCATGCGAACATGCACAAGGCCCAAGTTCGCATGCAACAGCAAGCCAACAGGCGTCGCATGCCATGTCCCATCCGCACCGGCGATCTTGTTTGGGTCTCTGCGGAAGAGTTTCGACTCGAACATGATGTTTCACGCAAGCTACTCCCCAAGTGGTTTGGACCATGGACCATCCTTTCAGACACAGGTGACAAGCCCGACGGCCCATCCTTTGTGATTGGCATCCCTCCGCATCTGCCGGTCCATCCAGTCTTTCACGCCTCGAAGCTGGCGACATACACACCAGCCAAGGACGATGACTTTCCGGACCGACGATCGCAGGACCCTCTCTCCATGGATGGTCATCAAGAGATTGATCGCGTCGTCACGCACCACAAGTACGGCAACAAGCCGATGCAATACAAGGTCTCATTCAAATGGTGTAACCGCGACGACACAAGGTGGATTTCACGAGCAGATTTGCAAGCATCTGCACCGCTGATCTATGCCGACTACAAGCGACAAATGCTAGCTGTGGAAGCTTCACAACCTGCCCCTCCCACCCGAACTTTGGTCCCTCCCGCCGACAGGCAGCTTCGCCCTCGCAGGTAAGCTCGGTCTTTCAAGGAGGGGGGGGTGTGGCATACTGCGCACCACAGGGGCCCCGCAGGACCCGACCAGGCGGAACAAGGATAAGTAAGGGCCCTCCAGGCCCTGCGTCGGTTCAGCCTAAAAAGAAGGGCCAATTTTAGGCCCTCTTAAAGTCGACCCTTTTCTGAACTTAGGCGCCAGACCAGGGATGAGCGCAGGCCATTTTTAGGCCCTTTTCAAGACAACCTTTTGTTGAACTTGGGCGCCAGGGAATGGCGCCATCCGGCATTGGCAAGAGAAGCCTCCCAGCCGGACCAGTGCTATATAGTACAGGTCCGGCCGGGAGGAACAGGCAGTTCAGGAGGTAGTCTTCAGGATTCGGCAGCAGCAATCTTCGGAGCGCTGCAGTAGTAGTAGTAGTAGATGACGATAGTAGTCTTCAGCGCTGGGCGCTGCTAGGACCTTGGAGTAGCGTTGAGAGGGAGGAGAGTGGCGAAGGCCAGGGAGACTTACCTAGGAGCTTACCTGTGACGCCATAGCTCCAACTTCTTCTTCGATGTACCTGCAACAAGGCGCCACCTTCACAGGTTAGTACCTGGCACACACACACAGAGAGAGAGAGAGAGAGAGAGAGAGAGAGAGAGAGAGAGAGAGAGAGAGAGAGAGAGAGAGAGAGTTCTTCTTCTTCCGCCTCTAGTCCACCATCTCTCCCTCGCCCTCTCACTACCTGACTTCTCAGTATCGACAGACTACGAGAGAGAGAGATTTACGGCTTTGATTTTTGACGACATTTGGATTCAGACTCGACATTGGGACAGAGACATTGGGTGGGGGATTATTTGGGAATCTATATCGAAGACTTGGTGTTGACGACATCCTCATCCTCCCCTTCCTCTTCGTCTGATCCCCCTCCTTTTCGTCTGTGTATGATCTGAGCCTGGCGCATTCCTCCTGTGTGCAGCGCCAGGCCCTTTCACACCTTGCGATGATAATGGTGTATGTTTGGTCTGCGTTACGACATTTATTGGTCTGATCATTGGTATTTTAGCCTTCCGCTGCGCTATCCTGTACTATGTGGGAGAGGTCGGTTCTTGTTCTGGTCTGCACCGTTACAGTATGCGACAGTCGGAGTGTCGGAAGGTTTTCAAATTTTTGGGCCCAATGGCATGTTAAATCCACACGTCCCAAAAAACAAAACAAGCTTTTACCGTGATTGCAGTTGGATACACTTTTTGGAGTACTCCGTGTGAGTCTGCCCTCAGTGAGGGCACTTAGGCAGAAAGAAGAACACGGGGAGCAAGACTGTCAGACACACACACACACACACAAAAAAAAAAAAAAAAAAAAAAGCCAACAAAGCTTTGGCCATGAAAGTGGTTGGATGCATTTCAACGGCGCTAGTGTGAGTATGCACTCAGCGAGGGCGTTTTGAGCACGAGGAATATGCGCTGCCTTGCTGGCAGGGAAAGGAAGAAAAGAAGAAAAGGAGAAAAAAAGAAAAAACAGCAACGTTTCCCTCTCCCCGTAATTGTGGTCAGATGCATTCTGGAAAGTGATCATTTGAGTATGGCCTCCATGACGTCCTTCCACGACATCATTGATCTCTGGCATGTTTGTTCCTTTCTTTTTTTTTTTCTTTTTTTTTTCTTTTTTTTTCCCTTCAGGTAGACCGCCGGCACCGGTGCCACTTCCGAAATTCCCACTGCAGGTACCCTCATGCAGAAGGCTCGGGAAATAGCGGCGCGCAGTGGGAAGGTAGCTTCGGGATTTTAGGTGCGGGTGTACTGGTGGTTTAAGCAGGAACTGTGCTCCTTGTGACGGCCATTCCAGTACTGTTCTTGCTATCCTTTCCTCTTTCGTCCTTTACCCTTTCTCTTCTCCCTCCCTTTTGCTGTTTCTTCTCTTCCCCTCTCCCCCCCTTTTGCTGTTTCTTCTCTTCTGCCCTCCCTCCCTCTTCCCTTCATCGCTCTTCTCTATCCGGCTCCTTGTTTCACGTCTGTGCTCCCTAACCTCGCAAAGGTTGTGTCTCAGTCGGCTGAGTCTATTGCCCATGATGCTCTTGTTTACACGTATGATGGGTTTGATTACTCATTGCATGCTTTCTTTCTCCTACTTCTGAAGTCTGGTCAATGAATGCATGCATTAGTTTCCGTGTATTTGCACTGAGGACCTAACCAGCCATCTTCAACAGCCAGGTTGCCTACCCTTGGCATCTCTGCCAGACCCGCCTGATGACTTCCGTCAGCCTGCACAGCCCTTATTCTGTATGACAACAAAATAGTTCAAATCGTACAAATATGCATATCATATTATACATTCATTCATTGCATTGCATACATAAACATTATTGACTATGGGCCTCGTTAGACACTCCTTACGAGTTCGTTGAGCCACAAGGAAATGTCCTTGTGGTTTTTTAGGGGAATTTGCGGCGTCGTTCCACTCATCCTTGGGGACCTCCCCCGAGGATGTTTCCTTGTGGCTTCCCCGCGGCCATTTTCATACGTAAATTAGCGGCCGCGGGGTCGGTCATCCTTGGTCCAGCTTCTTTTGTCCGTGTGGAGGTGGCGTGGTCCAGCGACGCGAGGCAGGAAACGGCAGACGGCGGGCGACACAAAAAGAAATTTAACCCCAAGGGCGTGGGCATTTGAAATTCGAAATTCGAACGACTGCTGCGACGACGACGACGACGTGTGGCTGGCGGCGCGAGGACGGCGTTCTGCGGAAAGGGGCTCAGCGGCGATGGAGGTTCCGTCCCGAGGCCGTTGCGAGTGCGCGGGCAGCGTGTGGTGCGTCCATCGCCGTGGACCTTTGCACACGTCGACTGCGCCTTACTCCTCGTTTTCATGAGCGGGACTGTAAGCAGAGACAAGGGGGAACCTTTCGACGGACGTTTTCGGCTTCTTCGTCGGGTGCGGAAGGACGACACAAACGGCAGCGGAAAGACGGGACCGTGTCCACGTCGCGGCTATGGAGGGCGGCGCAGAGGGTAGACGTGATGTGTTGACACCTCGTGAGCTGCAGGCCATGGCGGCGGCCGTGTCCACGATCGTTCTTCAATGTCAGCAGGAGAGGGTGCTGGGGCGACTGAAGGAGCAGTTGCGCGCGCGTAGACGGAGGACATTGGCGCAAGCTCCGGACGATGGGGCCGAATACGATGCGACGTCGGAGGCTGTTGTTCAGCTGTGCTGCGCGTTGGGTTGCGGAGTGATTCCTCGTGCAACGCCGCGGTGGTGGGTGAAGCGCAGGACTGGAGGCACGTGGGAAGACCTCAGGCAATGCGACGAAACACACGTGGAAGAAGACAACGACGAGAAGCAGCACGACGACAAGGAGCAGCAGAGGCAGCCTGTGCAGCAGGTCGGCCATGTAAGGGCCGCTCAAAGGGCAACAAACCGAAGACAGCGGTCGACCGTCCAACGAAGAAGCCCGTGGACACAAGAAAGATCGGTGGAAGATCTGTGCTCCAACGTGCGAGGCGTGACAACAAACGAAGAAAATGACGATCTTCTGCAATGAAACTGTCGTCGTCGAAAGGGGCGCCGGGTGGGAAAAGCATTCGAATTTCGGACCGTTGTCGACGATTGCCCGCCGCAGCAGACCGCAGGACGCCAGCCGGCGATTCGCGTAGACGGACGGAGGCCTCACGCCGACGGTTACCGTTTGGAGCCGTTGAGGCGCCGTGCAGATTTTCGACGCAGGGATGTCCGTGCTCCCGTTCGTTGGACCAGGTCTGGACCACCCACAAACCGAAAGTGTGCGTCGACGCATGCCTTCGCCGCTCCGAATTTCGCGCTTCCTTGTGCTCCGAGGGACTTCAGGAGGTCCCTTGGGGGTTAGGAAAAAATGGCTGTGTC
Source organism: Chara braunii (assembly GCA_003427395.1). Lineage (NCBI taxonomy): Eukaryota > Viridiplantae > Streptophyta > Charophyceae > Charales > Characeae > Chara > Chara braunii. The sequence goes on along the minus strand of BFEA01000625.1, from coordinate 171,381 downwards.
CACAAGGATGCCACAAGGAAATCTCCTTGTGGTGTTTTCACTTTTTTTTTCGAGAATCGTCCCCAAGGACAGGTGGAACAATCATTTCCTTGTGGATTTCGGGTGCACAAGGAGTGTCTAACGAGGCCCTATTACTAGTATGAGGTATGTTTTTCTTTTACTGTTTTACATGAAAAATTGCCATACACAGTACATGTCTACTCAAAAGGATATCCTAGAAACATGTATCTGTGCATGTGTTATGGGTTTCAGATAGGCTCAGAAGAGAATTAGCACCACTCACATAATATAATATTTCCACAAATGCAAGTGAAGACGTTTGCTTTTCAACGGCAGAAATTACTGATCTTATTTAGCTGATTGCCAAGTTCATCATACATGCTTCTCGGTTTGCCACCTGTGGAAATTTTGGTTAATGGTATTCGGAAGAGTGGTGAACAACTAAAAAACAAAAACAAAGGCAGACAGAAGTTGGCTGCAAGCGAGAGGCAAGTAATGCATGGGAACTTGGGTACAATTTGCACAGAAAGTACTTCGACATGCAAGTCAATGAACTGGGCTCAAGGAGTAAGCACTCACATTTACGTACACAGCTTGGTGATTCCTCACTACGTGTATGCTGAGAATGCAGGTTGTGGGTTCAGAATCATTCAGGCGTAGCGTAGCGACCATGTTGTTGACAGCCTTGAAATATAAATCATCTGCGAAGGAAGAGAATAACATAGAGCAAGTTACTCAATGGTGAGTGAAATACAAACATGTCAGAAAATGATTGAATGACTAATTGACCTTCAAGTTGGCACAATGTGCAGTATCATCACAACCTTGTAAGAATGCAACACATTGCCACCATAACATATTACACCATTGCCAGTTCTACAGTCCAGGTACATTTGAACCCTTAGTGGTCTCTGGGATGTGTGAATTTCTTTGGGGGTGGTAGGGGCTGTTATTACTCCCGAAATCTCAAATCACAGCAACCAACTGTCGCATCCCTAAAATCATCAGATTGCCATGTGGCAGAACCAATAAATCACCCAAAGCAAGAAACAGCAACTAATGCAGCGGAAGACTGAAATGTACCGATCTGACTCATTGGACTCAAGACATGACCCAAACCTCATCCATCGTACAGCTGGATCATGGCAGGCAGTGCATACATAGGAGAATGCTGCCTGGCTGCACACACATGGTGAGAGAATCACACTGACGAAGGGTGGCGGGAGGAGAGAGACAAAAGGGGGGGAAGAAGAAGAGAGTGGAACTCAATGCCTCTGTTGATCAATGATAGTCTCTCTCTCAATAGTCTCCCACGAAAGTCTCAATCCAAAGTCATGTCCAAGTCTGGGTGCAGCCCAAAAGATAGTAACCAAGTCATGAACCTCTCTCTCTCTCTCTCTCTCTCTCTCTCTCTCTCTCTCATAGATGTAGAAGATGGATATGGAGGGCAGAGGTGCAATGACTTGCTGATTCTGCCGCCTGTAACCCGTCGACCCGAGGCTGTAACATAGATAGGGTAGCTTCGCCACTTTGTTTGGCTGAGGGCTAACCGAGAGATCTGCCTGTGGGGAAATTCGTGAGGGACATATCTGTATATTTGGGAAAATTACGGGTCCGCACTAACCTGAATTTCCTACAGCTACCCTAACTGCGAATAGCAGACCCGGGCTACCACTAGGACAGAAGGGCCTACGGGCCTGTACTGCTAGACGCTCCTATAGCCTATAGCCGGGTAGGGAGAGGCCCTAGAGGCCGAACTGAAACGGTACCAGTCAGTCCAGTCAGTCCGGTCTAGGTCGTGTCTAGGCTAGGGTAGATTATGAATAGGTCTAGGAAAAACGGTTCAGGGCTTTTGGCAGTCGGTACCGTGTACAGCACAGCTGCGTAACGCATGAACTGGAGGTGGTACAGCTTCAGCATTGGAGAAGACAGACATAGCTGGACCTGCGAAGTGTCGGCCATAGCTGGGACCTACACTGTTCTCTGACAGCACGTGGGGCTGTTCAGAGGTCCGGGCTATCCGAAGTCTGCTGGAGGCAAGAGAAGTTGGTGCCCTGCTGAACCCTCCTCAGGAGTAGGGTGTCAGGGTGTGTGGCGCTGCAGCCATAGCTGCAGCTTCATCCTCAGAGATCATCTTTGTCAGGGGAGGTGGCGCTGCTGCAGATTTCCATTCGGGAAGTCTTCTGGCACTTCATCATCGTCAGATACTGTGGCACTGGTCTTCTTCTTCATCCTCTGAGAGGCGCTTGGCCTCAGAGGCCTGTTTCAGGGTGGTGCTTCCCTCTGGAGGCAGTATCTGGGTGGTGATGGTTGTTTCAGGGGCTCAGGGGTAGTAATAGCGGTTACTCAGGGTTGGGGAAAGAAGCGCTGCTCATTTCTGAGCAGCGCACCACAGTTCTGGGGTTGTTCTGACGAATTGAGACTCTGAGTTTAATAAGCAGTGTTGATACTGTGTGGGAACTATCTCCGCTTCATTGTTTTCTGGATGTGATCTACTCGGCTTTCCTTTGTGACTGGTTGTGAGGATTCTGTGGAGTGAATTTCACTTTCAGTGTACTCTGTCATATCGCATGGTCAAGTCTTCCGCTGTGTTTCTATCTCCCGGTGTGGTTTGATACTCCCATCCTCTCCCATTCCTTCTGTGTATGTATGGGCATACCTGGAAGTCTATGTGAGCGAGTGGTGGTCTTCTGACGAAAGCAACCAGGTTCATAACAGAAGAAGAAGAAGAAGAAGAAGAAGAAGAAGAAGAAGAAGAAGAAGAAGAAGAAGAAGGAGGAGGAGGAGGAGGAGGAGAAGGAGGAGAAGGAGAAGGAGAAGGAGAAGGAGAAGAAGAAGAAGAAGAAGAAGAAGAAGGAGAAGAAGGAGAAGCAGAAGCAGCAGCAGAAGAAGAAGTCCTCTCAACTCCCTCTCAGCAGAGCCAGATACTGACCAGTGAAAGGTATGTGGTTCGGCCCTTGGCTCATTTGTTCCGCTGCTGGCGATCAGCCCACGGATTCATCATCGAGGTGCCATCTCACTCCAAGGTGCATCCGGTCTTTCATGCCTCTAAGCTCGCTACCTATAACTTTTTGGGCCGCCGTTCTTAGGATCCGCCGTCTCTGGGTGGACTCCAGCAGCTGGAGAAAATCATCTTGCATTGTCAGTATGGCAAGAAGCCAATGCAGTATCAAGTACAATTCAGCAACTGTAATTGCAATGACACTCACTGGCTCACTTGTGCCCAGCTACAGCCTAGCACACCAGACATCCTCGCCGACTATGAGTGATGACGTCTCGCCAAGGAAGCTAGACAGTGACCTGCCAGCCACTCTACTCCCGCCACAGTCCCTCCCTCAAATAGAAGCTTCGCCCTCGCCGGTAGGCTTGTTCTTCAAGAAGGAGGGGGTGTGGTATGCAAGGCTCTGACACGAGCCCCTCTAGGGCCCGCCTTTGGGATAGGGGTCATGGTGTACGAGATGGGGGTGTTTTTCTTTGTTTGTCTGGGTTGGCTGCGTTTTTCTGAGTTGATTTTGTCGTTCTCAGTCGTTTGTTTGTTTCATTTCAGTATTCCCATTCTTTTGTCTGTTTCGTTTCAGTATTCCCATTTTTTGTCCCGTAGCGAGGATACCTCTGCTGACACGGACGTCCGGTAGGGACCCAGGCAGGCTGTTTTGAGTCCAGGATCTCGGACCAGGATTTGGGCCTGCATCCTGGATCGTCAATCGGCATTACGATTGGATGACCCAGGATACAGACCAGTGCAGGATCCAGTAGACCCAGCGCTATATATAGCTGGGACAGCCTCCATCTGCAACATGCAGTGCTTTTGGAGACAATTCGCCATGCTACTTCATGAGAGCATTAGTAGAGTTAGGACATCAGCGCTAGGGAGTAGCTGAGTAGAGGACAGCGCACACTGGGTTAGAGGGACTTACCTGGTGGCCCCATCGCTGCATCTCCATTGCTGGGCACAGGGCCCTCGTCACCTGCAGACATCGGAGGACAGCTCAAGAATTTCCGTGAGATGTTTTGCTGAAAGGCAAACTCCTCAGAGGAAACCCATACGAGATCACCTTCATGGAAAGGACAAGGCATACCACACGGGTTTGGTTGCTACTGCATGCGAGCTTGTGCATTTTGCAAGGAACCATGTGCTTTGGTGAGCAAATCTCTCATCTTCAGAATGGAAGCGGGAGTGCACGGGGCGTCGATGTCGGCAACCTGCGGAAGTAGAGCATCGATGGAGACTCTGAGTGTTGCATACCGTATAGGTGCAGACCAGAACAAGAACCGACCCTTCAATACAAAGTATAAGATAGCACAGCGGAAGACTTAGATACCAATGATCCGAACAATCAATATTGTAATGCAGCCCCGAACATACATCATCATCATCATGGTGYGAAGGGGTCTGGCGCTTCACACAAGAAGACTGCGCCAGCCCCAACCATACACAGACGAAGGAGGTGGGGTTAGACGAAGAAGAAGGGAAGATGGGAATTTCGTCAACAACAAGTGTTCAGCACAGGCCCAAATAGTCCCTCATCAAAATGTCTGAATCCCAATGTCGAGTCTGGATCCAATGTCGTCAAGTCTCATGTCACAGCTCTCTCTCTGTAGTAGTCCGCTGATACTGAGAAGCAGGTGGTGAGAGGGGAAGAAGAGATGGACTGAGAAGAAGAGGAAGAGGAACTCTCTCTCTCTCTCTCTCTAGTACTAACCTGTGAAGTTGGCGCCTTGATGCAGGTACCTCGAAGATGGAGCTGGAGCGATGGCGCCACAGGTACGTACCACTGGCCTCCGCCAGTGTCTCTCCCCACTCCACTACCTACCACCTACAGCGCCCAGYGCTGAAGACTACTGCTATGGCTATGGCGCCCAGCGCCGAAGACTACAGCTAGCGCTACTACTACTGCCTAGCGCTGAAAACTACTGCAGCGCTCCTCCTGAGTGCTGCGGCCGAAATCTGAAGACTACCGTCCTACTCTCCAACTGCCTACCCGTTCAGTGCCTGAAGCTCCTATGTACTATCAYGGGTGCCTCCTGACTCGGGCGAGCAGTCCAGGAGGCTGCTCTTGCCAATAATGCCGAAGGGAGGCAGGGGCTGCAGCTGCAGCTCCTGCTCGTGCTCTTGCCAATAATGCCRAAGGGAGGCAGGGGCTGCAGCTGCAGCTCCTGCTCGTGCTCTTGCCAATAATGCCGAAGGGAGGCAGGGGCTGCAGCTGCAGCTCCTGCTCGTGCTCTCGTCAATAATGCCGCAGGGAGGCAGGGGCTGCAGCTGCAGCTCCTGCTCGTGCTCTTGCCAATAATGCCGCAGGGAGGCAGGGGCTGCAGCTGCAGCTCCTGCTCGAGCTGGCGTGGGAACAGGCCAGAAATAGCCTGTTCCGAAACCCAGTTTTCGTGCCTGAATCTTAGCGCAGGTCGAAACAAATGAGGGCCTAAAATTAGCCCAGGGCCTAAGAATAGCCCTCCGTTTCAGGCTGGAAAAACTCTGGGTCTGAAAGACCCAGAAATAGACTGAAACGGAGTACGGCCTGCAGGCCCTCGTTTTTCAGTTTTCAGGCTGAAACGACCGGGGCCTGTAGCTCCTAAGTTTTAGGCTTTTAGGCTGAATGTCCGGGACGGGTCCTACAGGGCCCGTGTGGCTACGCAGTATGCCACACCCCCCCCTACTTGAAAGACCGAGCTTACCTGCGAGGGCGAAGCTGTCTGTCTGAGGGAGGGACCACAATCCGGGTGGGAGGGGCAGGTTTGCGAAGCTTCCTTAGCTGGTCTTCGTCGCTCGTAGCCGTCGTAGATCAGCGGTGCCGATGCTTGCAAATCTGCAAACTTGGTGTCCAAAATGTCGAAGGACACGGCCTCGGGTACATGCGGGGCGAAGTACACGAGGACGGGGTCAAATGCACCGGTCGATTGACTTGTGCGTGTGACCGTTGGCCAACGTGACTTGCGTGGGCTGCGACTTCCTCCGAACGCGTGGCCCCAAGCCATTGCGCACCGGAAATCTGTGGCCCATATAGTTGCGAGTGCTTCCGCAATCGATCAAAGCGTTGTAGGTCGCCTCTCCGATCTGAATGCGTACATGTAGCAATGGTGCGTCGGTGTCGTCGTACCGTTGCGTCTTGAACTCGCGGTCGATCTTCGCACTATAGGCGTAAAGGTCGACAACCTCTACTCCGGCGTCCATCAACGGAGTCGGTACTGCAGTGTGCAAGTAATCCCGCAGTTGTGCCATGAGCACGTTGCAATGCGGTTTCGACAATCGACCGGACGGGGGAACGGGCATCCATTGGAAGTCCGCGAATGTCAACGGGTCGAGCTCTTCAAGTCTTGACCATGACTTCGAATCCCCGGCGATAGATGGCGGCGAAGCTGCCGAATCGTTTGCCGATGGTGATGAAACCGTGCACGCGGTAGATTGTTGCACGTGGAGCGGTTGGTCCAACGGTGGGACCAAGTGGACAGCGTAATCCTCTTAAGATTACCGAGGACTTGCGACATGCGCATCCTCCCCAGATGTGTAGGGAGGCCGCTAGCAAGGCGGCCAAATCTGGCGGAGTGAGAGGTGGAGTCGCCTCACCTCCCGCGCAGCTCAGTTTCCCGCGCTGTGGTACTGGCTGTCCATTTCCGGCCGGCGATGCGGTTTTTGCCTTCCCTTTTTTCGGGAGTTGTTGTTGCTTCGCGACTGGACAACGGCCACCTGATCTCCTTCACGTGATGCTTGGGCGGTGCTGGGTCTTCCACAATGGTTTCCGGTTGGACTCCAGCGACATGCTGCGGACGCGGACCAAATTTTCCTTCTCCACATGGGCTGGCTGCCACGCTGTCTTCTCGTGTGCAGTCTTCTCGTGTGCAGCAGCCCGGTTGGTCTTGATGATTCGAAATGCCGGAACTTGAGCTTTCGATGCTGGCGGCTTCATGCCGCTGCAGCAGATCCTGGGCTTCCTTGCGGCGAGCCTGGGCACCTGCGTCTGCTTCGGCCTGTAGCCGTAGCTTCTCTGCTGTTGCCGCTGCTTCAACGTGTAGCCGGGCAGCCTTGGCTGCCAGCTGGGGTTGTTCCTGAGCCTCGATTGCAGCGAGCTGAGCCTGGAAACGCTTTTTGTAGCTATTATGTGTGAGACGTGTCAGAAGAGTATTATGAACGAGATCTAGGCTAGGTTCCGCAAAGTCTCGGTTTTCACTAAATTGCGATCTTTGAAAAAAAACAAAAAATTTGCGAAATAGAGTAAAGATGCGATTTTCAGAAAGAACGAAATGCAGTTTCTGAGAATATGGCAACCTCTGACTATAGGCTGCGCAAGATTTCGGTTTTCAAAAAAAATTGCGAGATAGAATGGAAATTCGATTTTCAGAAAAGAATAATTTCGGTTTCCGAGAATATGACCACTTCTATCGTTATCCCAATATGCCTAGAAAACGAAATACTAACTTCCGAAATTTCAGCTATGTTTGCGAAATATCAGAGAAACGAGAAGCTACTATCGGGAATTTTCAGACAAAACGAAATGCGATTTTTCAGAAATTTTCAGATATTTGTCACGTAAAAAAACGARCTACTAATATCAGAAATTTTCAGATAGAACGAAATGCGAATATCAGAAATTTTCAGATAGTTGTTGCAAGAAAAGAATTTTTTTTTTCAAAGATTTGACTAAGTCCTACTTGATTTACTAATGAGTGATCACTAGATCAAGCAAGCTTGCTACTTATTGAGCGGGTCCTCTGAATGAGAGGTCCGCTCAGATACCAAACTGTTGCATACCGTATAGGTGCAGACCAGAACAAGAACCGACCCTTCAATACAAAGTTTAAGATAGCACAGCGGAAGACTTAGATACCAATGATCCGAACAATCAATATTGTAATGCAGCCCCGAACATACATCATCATCATCATGGTGCGAAGGGGTCTGGCGCTTCACACAAGAAGACTGCGCCAGCCCCAACCATACACAGACGAAGGAGGTGGGGTTAGACGAAGAAGAAGGGAAGATGGGAATGTCGTCAACAACAAGTGTTCAGCACAGGCCCAAATAGTCCCTCGTCAAAATGTCTGAATCCCAATGTCGAGTCTGGATCCAATGTCGTCAAGTCTCA
>BFEA01000625.1:92747-105302 GCA_003427395.1 Chara braunii | reverse complement strand
GTTCATGGACACCGCTCAAGCTTGTGTGAACGTCATCTTAATGTTCTCAATTGCATGTTGTATTTTGAGTTGAATCTTGCGAGGATCATTGCACTGGTATCAGAGCTGGAACCCGTTGCACTGCGGTGGTGGAAGAAAGCCGGCAAGTGCGTGTCGGGGTTTCACTGTAGCAGGCGAGAAGAAAGAAAAAGGTGCTGAATTAAGATTGGAGCGGGATCTACATACCTGCAGCAGACCAAGATCGGTGGGGAGCGGCATCGTGAAGACTCAAGTGAAGTGCTTTCTGCCCTCAGCCCTGCCTGTTGAATCTTTTTGCTGTTTTTTTGTGAAAATTCCACGTACTTTCTTGGTGATGGCTGCTGCTGGTAGAGTACTGTAGACGTCATCCCGTCAAGTTCGAGTCAGACCCCGATTCAAGTAGATAAGTGTTGAGATTAGGAGGTTGAGGGGTAAGTCTACGTGGTGAGGAGGTGGAACACACTTACCGTTGTACTGATATTTCGCCATGGATGATTACCCAATGTTTGCACTCCTCTTTCTGTCCGTCATATGGCGGCCCCTTTTGCAATTAATTTTTCCGTTGGGATTCCACCGGACCACTAGGATGACCGTGGTCACAAAGTCCGGCAAAGTCACTAAGCCATACACAGCGGAGGAACAGGCGAAAATAGATCGGCGATTGAAAGAGAAGAAGGAGGAGAAAGCAAAGAAGATGGAGGAAGAGTTGAAGAAGAAGATGGAGGAAGAGAAGCGGAAGATAGAAGAAGAGATGCGGAAGCAGCTGGAAGAAGAAAAGAAAAAGATTGAAGAAGAAGAGGAGAAGTTGGAGTTGTGTGTGCAAGCCGGAGAACAGGGTATGGTGGAGTACGTGCTTCCCAGGGCAGAAGAAGCAGGATGCAGTTATGAGTCCGCCCTGAAATTGGATCAAGAGGATGCTGCAATTTGGGCCGCTCATTTTGACTTTGAGCCGGAGCGGCCTGAAGATGAAACGAAGGAGGAAATCGAGGCATTTGAAGCGCAGCTGCAGCTGGTTGATGAAGAGGAGTGGGCAATAATGATAGAAGAGAGGGAGACGCTGATCAAAACAAGGCTGGCCGCACAGAAAAGGAGAGAATATGGAGAGAAGAAGAGATTGAAGGAGGAGGGAGAAGCGTTGCGAGGCTGGAAGCACAAAAAGAACAACCAGAAGACACTGACAAAAGACTCACCCTCCTCACAGACGCCGTGCTCCATTCCACACGGGAGACTGCTGCGCTCCGAAGAACCGTTGAGAGGATGGAGGCGGTGCAGGAAGAGATGAAGGGCAAGTGGGAGCATTTTGCAGTGGCTGCCTTCAACAGGATCAATGAGAGGACAGCCACATACGCAGTCCAGATAGAGGAGCTGGCTGCAAAGAAGATAGCCCGTACCATCACCGAAGAGAGGGCCTTGAGCGGAAGTGGAAAGGTCGTGGGAGGAGGAGAGCCGATCAAGAGGGAGAAGATCAAAGTGAAGCTCCCTGACACGTATTTTGGGAAGAAAGAGGAAAATTTTGATCGTTGGGAGTCGACAGTCCAATCGTACGCGTACGCCCAATGTATCCCGGAGGAAGACAAAGTTCTGATGGCTCATTCGTGTCTAGGAGGCGCTCCTGCGGATTTCGCATTGTCGCTGGCTAACGCAGCAGGCTGCGGTCATGATATGGTGGCTTACTCGAAGAGAACCGCTCTCCGTACCTTCCTAGATGCGCTGCCCAACCGCTTCGAAGACAAGACTAAAGCCATGAGGACCGCTGACAAGCTTAACAACATCCATCTCCGAAAATGGAAGAGTGTGTCGGCCTTGAAGGCCACGATGGATGAGCTGTTACAGACCCCAGATCATGGACTGACTCCTGAGCAAATTCTGAACAACTTTGCCAGAGCTCTCCCCGATCCCATCAAGAGCAACCTCTATGCTAAGGTCAAGGAGGATGGAATGACCTACGACCAATTTAGCAAGATGGCGGTGGATCAGGCTGGATTTCTCCAAGAAGCAAACTGTCATTGGTACAAAGACTTGGAGAAAGGAAAGCATTGGAAAGGTAAGACTATTGCGGGAAGTATTACGGGCAAGGACAACCTAGTAGTGACGTTTGAAGAAGGAGGTTGTGAGGCCCTAACTTATGATCAAATTGAGTATGGATTGGATGAGGGCAGTGGTGAAGTCCAGGGAGGTGATTTCGCTGCTGTAGTCCGCGGGGGAGGACGAGGAGGAAGAGGCGGCCGAGGTAGAGGAGGCCGTGGTTGGGGTGGAAGAGGACGTGGCTATCAGGGGGAGTGCAGCAATGGAGGCTGTGCAGAGGGAGGTAGGGGTTATGGACCCCCACAAGGTAGCACCGGCTGAGCCCCCCAACATCAAGGCGGGGGTAGAGGAAATTACAACCTCGCCAACAATGGCAATGCAGGCGGCAAAGGAAGGGCACCGCGCAATTATCCGTGGCACCCTGGACGTCCAGAGGGGGAACCATGGAAGGAATTGAACATGACATACGAATTGTGGGCCAAGAGACTCAAAGAGGGGACCTGCATCAAATGTGGAGAGGCAGGCCAATAATCCCTTGGTGCCCTGAGATCCAGTCGCCGTCAAAAGGCAACAGCCGGTAGGAGTGGCAGCTGCTCCTGCTGGGGCCTTGGGTACATCACAAGAAGCGCGCGCTGCAAGAGAAACCTCCAACCCGAGGACCCCGACGGCAGAGGCTGATGTAGGCCCCCACCTAGATAGTTGTCCGGAGACTGCTTGTGCTAGGGTCTCTCTAGGTGGCTCTCTCGCAGGCATTGGTGATGAGCTGATCACTCGTCGCCCCGTCTGGGCTGAAATGAAGAAGAGAAGAGGGCAACTGATTTTGGCAGATGTAGAGATTAGCCAAACGCGAGAGGGAGCTTTAGTGGATAGTGGCTCTACGCGTAGTTTCATTAGTAGAAGAGGACTGAAGAAGTTGCAATTAGGAATGAAGGTGCAAAGGTTGAGTGAGCCGGTAGTGAGTAGACTGGCTGATAATCGCGAGATGCGAGTCGAGGAATATGTCGAGGGGATCAAGGCATACTTCCGGTTAGAGGAGGGAAAGAAGGTAGAGAAGGTTCTGCATTTCCTTACCCTCTTAGAGGAGGACAACCTTCCCTTTGATCTGATTTTAGGGACTGACTGGGGAGAAGCAGCCATGGCAGATGTCAAGTTGGGCGAGCATGAGTGCTGGCTGACCAGCCCCACCCGGGGCAAGAAGAAGATAAGGTTGTTCCATGAGTCCGGTCTAGAGTCCCACTTGTTTGTTTGCTGTATGAGTGCCCCTGCGTTCGCCCGGCACGTGACAAAGGAGAAGCTGGAAGATCAGGTATTTGTGGCCTATGTGAAACCAGTGAGTGAAGGAAGTAAAGGCAAAGAGAAGACACCACCCCAAGTGGAGCACCTGCTGCAAGAGTTTGCTGATGTGGGAGAAGCCCCGAGTGGAGTGGTAAAGCGGGAGATCAAGCACCGGATTGAGATAGAACCCGGTAGCAAGATTCCCAGGGGCCCGGTTTATAGGATGTCTCCAAAGGAACTTGATGAACTGCGCAGGCAGCTAGATGAGTGATTGAGAAGGGGTGGGTGAAGCCCAGTTCATCACCGTATGGTGCACCGGTTTTGTTCGTGCCAAAGAAAGAGGGTGAACTGCGATTGTGCATTGATTACCGGGGATTGAATGCTATCACGATTAAGAATGCTGAACCGTTGCCCCGGATTGATGATTTGTTAGACAGGGTGTAGGGATGTAAGTATTTCTCCAAGATTGATCTGAAGTCCGGGTACCACCAGATTGAGGTACAGCCGGAGGACCAGCACAAGACGGCCTTTAGGACTCGCTATGGACACTACGAGTTTGTAGTGATGCCGTTCGGATTGACTAATGCCCCTGCAACATTCCAAAGATGCATGAATGATTTGTTTAGAGATTGGTTGGATAAATTTGTTGTTGTTTATTTAGATGATATTCTGATTTTTAGCAAGAGTCTGGAGGAGCATCAGACTCATCTGCGTCAGATCTTGACTAAGTTGCGTGAGTCTAACTTCAAGATCAACCCGAAGAAGTGTGAGTGGGCTAAACGCCAAGTCCTGTATTTGGGACACGTGGTAGATGGAGATGGAGTCAGACCGGAGGACACCAAGATAGCAGCAATTCGTGACTGGCCAACCCCGCACACGCTGACTGAGTTGCGGTCGTTCTTAGGATTGGCCAACTACTACCGGAAGTTCGTTCGTAACTTCACTTTCATTGCTGCTCCCTTGCGCAGGCTGCTGCGGAAGGAAACCGTTTGGAATTGGGATAAGGACTGTACATCAGCCTTCAAGAAGTTGAAGAAGTCCCTCATCGAGTACCCGGTCCTCAAAGTAGCAGATCCATCCTTACCGTTTGTTGTAACTACCGATGCTAGCCAGTATGGCATTGGTGCTGTTCTCCAACAGAACGATGGAGAGGGGTACAGGCCCGTTGAGTTTATGTCTTGTAGGCTCCCTAGTGATAAGGTAGCAGCCTCAACTTATGAACGTGAGCTCTTCGCCCTTCGACAGGCACTGGACCATTGGCGGCATTACCTGCTAGGGCGACACTTCAAGGTGTATTCAGATCATGAGACTTTGCATTGGTTGAAGACCCAGGCCCGGATGTCTCCTAAGTTGACTAGGTGGGCTGGGGAAATTGATCAGTTTGATTTTGAGTTGAAACCTGTCAAGGGTAAGTACAACGTCGTCGCTGATGCATTGAGTAGACGTGCAGATTTCTTTGGTGTAATTGTGACTTACCTAGATGCTGGCGCAGATCTGCAGCAAAAGATTAAGGCTGCATATGTTGATGACCCCGTGTATAGTACGTTGATAAAGAAGGTGCAGACCACACCTCAAGAAGTGCCTGATTTCAGAATGGCTGATGGATTGCTGTTTGAAAAGACTGATGTGCATGATAGGCTTTGCATACCGTGTAGTGAAGAGGTACGCAGTTTGATCCTAGGGGAATGCCAGGATACTGAATGTCACTTTGGTTGGCGGAAGACCTATGCTACCCTACTTAGATCCTACACGTGGCCAGGTATGAAGCATGATTGCATCACCTACATCCAAGGCTGCCAAGTCTGCCAGAGGAACAAGAGTTCCACGCAGCCTCCCCTTGGACTGTTGAAGCCCCTGCCTATTCCATCCGGCCCCGGTGAATCTGTATCTATCGATTTTATGGACACTAAGGTCAAGAGTAGTAGTGGGAAGAGTCAAGTCATGGTCATAGTTGACAGGTTTAGTAAGTTTGCCGTTTTTGTACCATTACCTGCTGAAACAAAGACAGATCTGGTCATCAAGGAGTTCTTTAATCATTGGGTCAAGGATTACGGTCACCCGTTGAGCATAGTTAGTGACTGAGATACCCGGTTTACAGGGGAACGGTGGCAGCTGTTGATGAAGGTCTACGGATCTAAGTTAGCTATGTCATCTGCACGCCACCCTGAGACAAATGGCCAGACTGAGCAGATGAACAAGGTCCTACAGCAAGTACTGCGTATGTATATAAGACCAGACCAGGTAGATTGGGATGAGCATCTTCCCAAAGTAGCTAGTGCATATAATAACTCAGTTCACCTAGCTACCTCGCGGACCCCGAATGAGCTACATAGAGGCTGGAGTCCCCGACGTCCCATAGACTGTATGAATCCGGATCAGATCCAAAGGTTGCCACCTGGCACACGTGAGTTTGCCATTCAGTATGAGAAGGATTTGCAACATGTGGCTGAGAACATCAGGAAGGCCCAGCATCAGATGATGGAACAGGCGAACAAGCACCGTCGTCCTTCACAGTTTGCGATAGGTGATCTCGTCTGGGTAAAGTCTAAGGAGTTTATTCCCGAGGAAGGGATTTCGCAGAAATTGCTACCTGCCTACAGAGGGCCGTGGCAAGTGCTAGATGTCAAAGGTGACGCAGATGGACCGTCATACACCATCGAGATTCCACCCCATCTGCACACCTATCCCATTTTTCACGCTTCTAAGCTCCTTCCCTCTGTGACTAATGATGCATTCCCCTCACGCAGATCTATGATTCCACCTGATATGGATGGAAGATATGATGTAGAGAAGATTGTAGCTGAGGATACCTTCCGTACAGGCCGTAGAGGGAGACCACAGAGACAATACAAGGTCAGATTTGCTTATCAGGATCCCAGTGAAAATCGCTGGTTCACCAGGGATGCGTTAGTTCATACAGCCCCTCATATCGTGTCATATTATGAGCGGGCACGCCGAGGATTGAACATCTGTGACCGTTGAAGTTCTGATTTTTCTCGGAGGACCTCGAAATTAGGCCGGCGGGAGTGAATGGATTCACGCTGTAAGCTTTCCCAGTCCCAGTTCTAGGGTCCCTAGTTACCACAGTCCAGGCCCCAATTGTTTAGAGTCTTAGGGCCTGTAGGATCAGACACTGTAGGTCGGTACGCTACAGTACCGTACAGTACCAATAGGAGCACTTCAAGTCCCCAAAAGTAAACTTTTGCAGCAGCCTCACAAGAAGGTCGGGAAATTTCCCAAAATAGCAATTGGCAAGGCAAAGGCTGAAGGAGGCCAGTACGGATTGAAGCAGGCACGAAATAGTCCACTACAACTATATGTCTTGGACTACAGTGTCGGGGGGGTCAGTTGTTCATTTCGCAAATTTGTGGAAGCGCTGCTGGGAGCTTGTGCAGACTAGCGACCTGGACGAAGAAGAACGCTRAAGGGAGGAAGAAGACCAGCACCCTGGCTGCAACAGACCACCATAGCCAGGAGGGAGGAGACAAAGTGGTTGGCGGCCGTAACCGCCCGTTGCAGTGAGACACACCGCAGAGGCATTCAGGGTAGATCTGGGACATTGTAGAGAGAGGAACAGTGAGTGAGGAACAATGAGCGAGGAACAGTGCAAGTGAAGGAGAGAGAGAAGTAGAGTAGAGAGAGAGAGAGAGTGAGAGAGAAAAGAAGAAAAAAACAGGAGGGAGTGAGGTACATACCAGAGGAGTGTTGCAGCGGTTGAAACCGCTTATTCCCGAACTTTTTCAAGTGTATATTATTGTGCCTTGAGTGGAACTTCGAATTTGCACTGTTCATGGACACCGCTCAAGCTTGTGTGAACGTCATCTTAATGTTCTCAATTGCATGTTGTATTTTGAGTTGAATCTTGCGAGGATCATTGCACTATTTTCCTACGAATTAAAAATACCGGGGGTTCGCAGCCGCAATCGACCGCATGCGGTCGGCCCTGGCGGTCATGATCCCGACCGCACGCGGTCAGCGGCCCCGCGGGTGATACATAGCCGGTTGGACTTGACCTTTCCCTGTGTCTGGCCAACTTGGCCTCTTTTGGCCCTGAAATCGGAATTTGGGGTCTGCAGCATGAAATGCCTTTCAACATTTAATTCTGATGACTCAGAACTATTATCTGCTGCAAATTTAGGGGGCTACTAGGGATAGGTTAAAGGATGGAAAACGCACCCCACACTTCACCTCACGCTTTTGGAATCTCAACCTAAACCTCAGCTGAATATGGTGGCATCGTTCTTATCACTATAAGAGATTACAGATCCTGGAAAGCAATCTGAAGTACGTATTGATTGTTACGGTTACCCGTCGTACAGTTCGGACTTCAACGTAAGGTGACTGTAGCGGCATCAGGGTCATCATCATAACGGATTGAAAGCTCTGGAAGTAGTAGAATGTATCTCATGATATACGAATTCTGACGTAGACGTATTACGCCTCAAGCAGGGGAATACGAGGCATTTGATCACGCATGCACTAAAGGAGGGCGATAATTGTAGTCGGGGGAGGGGCCTAGTTGTGGACCATTGGAGATGGGGAAGGGGGGGGAGGGGGGGGGCGGGGGGAAATTGGGAAATGGTGAGTGGAGGTATAGGCCCAATGATTGGGTACCAAGGGGTGTCTCCTGGTTGGCTACGACCTCTGCTTACCATTCCCCTCCCAATGGTTCGTGTTTACTTGTGCTTTCTCTATCATTTCTTTCGATATGCTTGTCGGGGATAAGTAACCGGACTGGTGCCCCCCAGAATAGAATGGGCCGTGTGTGTGTGTTGTGTGAAAAAAAATAATAATAGTAATAACAATGACAGAATGAACCAGAACCAATGTCCTAATCTCCTCCTCACTACCAGCAACACATGGGGTCCTCCATAGGCATGACCTACACCTTCTTCTACCTCCTCCTAGCAGGTGGCTATGGCGGACTAGCCTCTGCATCAATATTCAAAAGGACAACGCAAAGCTGATGTGCCCTCTCTCTAATGGCCACCATGCCTAACTCTGCCCGGAAGTCTTCCTTGATGTACACCCCCTGTGGGGCCTTCCAGGTGCAGCGCCAACTAAGAAGATGAATATCCAGGTAAGCAACCCCCACCACTCTCCTCCTTGCTCACCTTCTTCTTCCTCCTCCAACACCCTGGCAGAACCTTTCTCCTTGGACCTCTCCACCATAGCCAAAGGTGGATGACCAGGCCGCCTTCTTCCTCCCCAGCGTTGGACTGGCCCAAGTGCTAGCTCGAGCAGCGCCAAACTTGCACACCACAAAATGAGGAGGAGCACTTCACTCCTCTTGGATATATACCAGGCAGCTTGCCTCTTGGGCGGTGACTTTCCAGGCCTCTCGGGCTCCCAAGCATGCAGTACCTTCCTCCTTTTGGAGAGAAACATCATTGCAGGTCTGATATCGTCTGCTACAGGCCCTAGACTCAGACTACCAGAGCGGTACCCCTAGACCTAAGTCTTCTGGACTCCTAAAATTCACTAGGTGTCTGAAGGAACTCACTTTTTGTCTTCTTCTGCCTACCTACAGGTACTCATTAAGTGTTCTCCAAGTTACGCGGGCCTAGCCTACCCGGCGTACCCGCTACTTGAGTGTTTCCGGCTATGCGGGCCTAGCCTACCGCTACATCCCCGCTGCAACCCCACAAATGCGCGGCCACAGGTGAGTACCAGGCCTGAGGGCCTTCCAAACATACAAGTACCCTGGCAGGTCACACACACAAGTCTTAGAGTCTTAGAGATATCAGCAGAAAGCGGGAATCTCAGCAGGTCCCACATTCCAGCGGCAAAACTCAGAAATCAGCAGAGTTCTGGGTCCGTGATTTTGCAGGTCGATACATAACACATACAAAGGAAGGAATGAGAATCTCATCCTGCAAATAAAAAATCCCTTATATCAAGAATCTGTGCTAAATTAAATGCTTTGTCGACTCCATAATGCCCCATATTCAGACATTTACATGCACCATGGAGTGTGGAGCACATCCATTCCAGGTGCCACTGGGCCACTGACATTTGAAATTCCCATCAGCCACTTGACTCCTCTCATTGGAATATGCATTGGCCCAGCTCTGTGCTTTATGTTTTGTACCCTGCCATTGATGAAATGAGAGACTGACAGATAGGTCTCAGCATAGAATGTGCCTTCTTGGGTCACAAATCCATCCATCGACTTAATGGGGAGTGAATCGAAGGGACATGCTCTTCTCCTACCACATTGTCTGATGACATTCTGATACAAAGTGAGTGAAGCAATTCGAAGGCCAGATGATTGTGCCCAGGCTGAAGCATACCCTTATCGAAAGGCCGGAATGGCTTCTCTTCATCACCAGAGTCGTGATCAGAGTCTGACATGGTATGGCAGTTCCAGCTCATATCGTCTACAGTCCACCCATCTAGCTCATCCTTTTTCGTACGTCCTAAATGGAGCAACTTTGTGATAGATGATGAATCCCTGCTTGATTGTATTGGCGATGCCCCACCCCGCAAAAGACCACTTGGCTTGATGTAGTACCCGGGCCCTTTGGTCAAGATGTTAATCTCAAGATTCTGCGAAAAATTGAAACATCAGAGAAAGACAGGATGGATTCAGGGCATACCCTTTCCTGTACTCTCTGAAAACACAGAGAGGATACATAAAGACCAGGGAAAAGACATGTCCTCTCACTTGGGACATTCCAACTGGCAAAAGCTCAGACATGAGGATTAAAAGATCCCATGTACCCGCATATGACACACAGCTCTTCGCACCTTGTCACAGACTGGCAGAGTGCACAAAGAATGGGAAACACTCGACTCAAAAGCTGGATATATTTTATGAGTCTGGGCTTGCCTGCAGGTTGGGGAGGAAGGAGAGTTGGGTGGAAAGGATGTATTGGATTGAAACAGAGTCCATGAAATTCAATACTCCCACAGTCACATCTATCAAAAGGTTGGGAAAAGGACAAGTGTCAGTGCGCCCTCAGAAGGTTTCAGGTATGTTCTTGTTTAATGGCGGGTCCCTCTTAAGATTCATGTCAGAAGAGAGGGAGGAAACGGGAGAGAGAGAAACTGAGTGTGAGTGAGTGAGCGAGTGAGTGTGTGTGTGTGTGTGTGTGTGTGTGTGTGTGTGTGTGTGTACCTTCTCAGGCAATCTAGTGCCGCGTGGATTCTCAAGTCTCGGGCTCACTATGGTTATCGAGCACGAATTCAGCCGTAGCTTACTGTCCACGTATACGCCCGGCACCTGCTAGAGACGTGGACAGGAACGTATGGCCCGGAATGGGACCGGCTTCACGTATTGTGCATGCGTGTGTGGGTGGGTGGCTCAGTGGGCGGGCGGGCGGGCGGGCCGGCGGCTGCGTGAGTGCGTGTGTGTGTGGGTGGGCGGGCGGGCGCGTGCGTGCATGCACAGGAGTTGTCTTTTTCGGGCTGACCGCACACGGGAAATTTGCCTTTTCATTTATTGTACATGCTGGCAGAGGCAAAGTGAGGAGGGATAGCGAGAAACGACAAGCGGCATCACAGGAAAAAGGGAGAGGGGGCAGTGAGCGAGCAGGATCAACTGAGGGTCGGACAGGTATGTTGCTGACTGCATAGAGGCGTTTGTGTAGTCGGGCTCGACGGCAATCTGAAGCTAAGGCCATCTGTGGTCTGCTGCCTTCTTCGAGTACTGCTACACGGGCTTGGCGGCAGTGCTTGCTGGGTTCAAATACAGGTGATGCAGTACAGCTTCTGCCATTGGGCAAAGGCTGCTGTAATTGGGGTGTCCCCTTGAAGGCTGCTGGTTTGGGGTTCTGTAAGGCGGAGCTGCGAGCGGCACTGCTCAAGCGGTTACCATCTGTCGGCGATGCTGACCGGTTGCTTTGCTGCTGATTGTTCCATGGAGGTGGATTGTTGATGTACCACCAGGGTTCTGCTATCGTTCTCCTTTCAGTAAACTGCTGCCTCACCCGTGCTTGTACAGCGGCAGGGTCCTTCTTGGATCGACTCCTGGTTGCTGCAGCAGGCGTATGGGATGCTGCAGCGAACTGTTAGCTGCAGGGGCTGGGCTTCTGGCTGTAGTAGCGGACTCCAAGTGGCTGCAGCTCGCTTCTTTTTGGGGGACTTGTCTTCTAGCCACTGCATCAGACATCTACCAGCTGCAGTATAGAGCCCTAGCTGCCTCTTTGTGATATCCCCATGGGAGGGGAATCTCTGGCGACGGTGTCTACCCTGATCTAGTCTCCAATCAAGTCTTCTACATCGTGGGACCTCCGGCCACCCATGCAATTGCAGGAGCTCCACTGGGGTCCACGAGGGGCTCTGGGGGTGGGGAACAGCGAGGTAAGCCACTACTCCCTGCCTGCGAACCGAAAGGATAAGGTATATTTGNTGGGGGTGGGGAACAGCGAGGTAAGCCACTACTCCCTGCCTGCGAACCGAAAGGATAAGGTATATTTGGTACATTTTAGCATGACGGAGTGAAATTTATAGCAAAATACCAGTGGTATTGTGTTGGTATTGTGTCGAGATCGGAGGTCTATTTGGGAAAGGGGGGAGAATATGAATGTGTATGCATGTGTGTGAGGAAAAGGAATGACAGAAAGGTAGTCAGAGGGAATATTACCCGAGAGGAGATATGGAAAGAGTAGTTAGTCAAGCTCCGCACATGAAGAGGGAATCGCTTGTTATTATTGTCTATCTCTATGACTACTATCATTATTATTATTATTGTTATAATGTTATTATCATTGGCACTATTATTCTTGCTGCTACTATCATTTTGGTACTAACCCATCCGGCCCTTCTTCATCTCAGAATGGATGATCCAACTGGATGTTTTACTAACAGTTGAATGGCAGTCACCCTCACCCCTTGGATTAAACAGTTTGGCCATGCGTCAATCTTCATTGGTTTATCTGAGTACTAACCCACTCAATCGTTCATGTCGCGAGGTCGATGGTCTGACCGGGTGCTTTGATTAAACAGTCTGGCCCTGTGTCAATCATCTTTGGGTTATCTGGGCGCAAAAACGAAGCGGCGCGGGAGGGACAGGACCACAAGAGCGAGGGGTGAGGGAAGAGGCTGCCACGGGGCTGGGCGTTGGAAACCGTAGGAAAGGAGGCGCGAGCGGAGGGTAGTCACGCAGGCCGCGTCGGAAAAGCCAAGCGAGGGGGAAGGGAAGAGGTGCTGCGAGGGAGGGTCCGCGCCGGCACCGAACTGCGCAGACTGCCAGCGGGTGCGGGGGCGGAGCTTCGGGCGCCGGAGACAGACAGA
>BFEA01000625.1:55938-69574 GCA_003427395.1 Chara braunii | reverse complement strand
GAGAGAGAGAGAGAGAGAGAGAGAGAGAGAGAGAAACACCTTAGGGAGAGGGGAAGCTAGGTACATACCTGGATTGTTTTGCAATTGGGTGTGCGGCCAAGCCGCCAGATGCTCAAACACATCCATTGTATAGTATAATAACTAGTATGAAGTTCTTTGGTGCACTGATCTGTGTTTCATCTCTGGGCTTGTTGTGTGAGGCTCAGCTCTCATGTGAATGTTCATGTGTGTCAAGTTTTGGGGTTGAAATCGGGAGGTTTATAGCAATGGCATCAGAACTGGAGCCCGTTGCATCCGCGGAGGAGGGAGTGAGCGCCGACAAGGATTAAGGCCAGCGGGTGGAGTTTTGAGTCAGGGTTTGACCGGAGTGTGGAGGTCGAAGTAGGACCAACTAAGGGTTGTGGCGCGCAGACCATGTACCTGCATGCAGAGAAGACTAGCGAGGAGCGACAACCTGACTCGTACGCCTTGTCCTGGGGACGATGCTGTGATTAGAACTGACATTTCGTTAAAACTGACATTTTTTTCTAAAACCGCGAAATTGATGTTCACTTTTTGGTTAGAAATTGTGTCACTTTTTGTTCGTGGGTGTTGTTTAATACCCTATGATATTATGGTGCTCAGTTGCAAAATGCATGTCTGTTTTCTACCATTGTCTAGAGTCTGGCGTATGATATTTCTTTGAAATAATATGCACTTTTTGCCCATTTTTCAATCGTCAATCATAGTCGTCGCCAAACTTGTTGCTTTTTTTTTGTCATTTTGATACTGTTTTGTTCTTACATTTCTCCATTTCCTTGGGTTTGTAAATAGAGGCTGCCTTATTTTGAGGATAGTTTCTTATTTTTCACTTTTTTTTTTTTAAATGTTGCATCAACTTTCATGTTTATTTTTTACAAATTGTCTTCCTTTTTCGTGTATTGTTTTGACTTCCATTTCTTTGTTGTTTAGCTTTTTCATTTTCTCTTTGTTTCTCGTTTTTCCTTCGTTTCACTTCTGAATCACTAATTGATGTCTGCATTTAATTACTTCCTGTTATTGACTTTCTTTGAACTATGTGTTCATGTTTTTGTTTTACACTTACTGATTAGGCTACCAGAGTGGCCCGCAGCCACTTGCCCGGCCGGGCCAACAAAAACAAAAAAAAAAAAAAAAAAAAAAAAAAAAAAGTTATTTTTTATTTTAAATTTGGTAAATAATTTCGATGTGACCCTGAGGAGTGTAGTATACTTCTCGGTGCAGATAACTGCAGCGATTTAGTCCATCAAACCGATGAACAATAATAAAGAGCACTCATGAGACGAAAGTCAATCGTCCAACCCAAAACGAAACTTGTACTTTGAAACTGCCGGAAGAGAAACAGTGACAACCAAAATCAAAGTACCGTGTACTTTGAAAAAAACAGAATACCGTTGTACTTTGAAACTGCCGGAAGAGAAACAGTGACAACCAAAATCAAAGTACCGTGTACTTTGAAAAAAACAGAATACCGTGCGGGACCCTTCGGTCCAGCACCCAGGCGCTCCCCGACGCGTTTCGACCGGAGCCAGACCTGGTCATCCTCAGGGGGATGCTTCGAATTGAGAGAGATGCTATTCGAAAACTTCTACTTCCTATTAATAGTCCTTCTTCCTAGGTCTGGGTCCGTTCTCTAGGCCCCCTGAAGCCTGAAGTACCCCGTAACCCGAATGGGACACAGAACTACAGCGCGGCATCGGATCCCGTGCTCAGAGTCTAGTAGAAGGCCTACCAATCCTGCCCAGATCTCCTACTCACGCGTTTCAGTACTGAACCTGGTTCGCTTCTAGACCTCATTCGGACCACTACCAAAAAGAAAAGGACAAACGAAAAACGACAAACGAAACATTGAAACACGGCCGAAACCCCCAATGTTACCGACAAGTGCGACTGTCTGCTTGGTGCATTCGCCCCACTCTTAGCAACATATTCCCAAAAAGAGACCGAAAAGAGAAGAAAAGAAAAGAAAAACGACAAACCACAAAGCGGAAAAACAACCGAAAAATACCAAATGCTACCGACCAGCGCAAATGTCAACACACTCTCAATCACGTACGACCCTGACCACTGCCAGGGGCGCATCTTCTGGCAAACCCCCGAAGTGTGTTTGAAAACAAAGCGCTGCGGCCGGGTATGCTTGAAGCCTCAACTCGCGTTTCAGCGAGAGCAGGCATTCATCTACCCGCTTGCTCGTCATTGTGCATTCATGTATTTTGTGCAACATTCCATTTATCAGCATCCTCTTCTGTTTCATGCATGTGAACGAAGCGAAGTCTTGGAAGTTTCTATATTGCAGCCTTCCTCCCTCTTCCCAGATTTCAGCAAAGTTTTTTGGCCTGTACCAACAACACACTTTCCCAAACTCGATCTTGACTCTACATCCCAAAAACTTTCATTCCCCCATCCCTTCGTCTTTCTTTTTTAACGACAGATTCTCATCATAGCATTTATCAAATTTATGAATGATCTCTTATGCCTTCGACCGCCCACCCTTCCTCCAGCTCTTCCAGATGAAAATCGACACATCATCTACTAGCCCAATCCCTCTCACCGATCCTTTCCCAGACTTGAAATGAAAGTACATTCAAAATATGCACACAAAATACAGGCAATCGGAGGGCTACTCAATTTCCCCATAGGGATGCCCTCCTTCTGCCTTACCAGACGGTCAGAAGCATTCAGGAATGTATGATTAAGGTCAAACTCCACCATCTTCCTGATTAGCGCAATTTAGCGGGAACCAAATTTCAACCCACCTCTCCTCTCCTTCTTTCTTCCCAAAGGTGACACCCTTCCCCCTCGTTCTTACTTTCACCGACTTCCTTTCCTTCTCTTCGTACAACTTTAGAATCCAATCAATCGTCTTCTTAATTGATTCATGGGGCAGTTTACTGAACATCTCCTTGATGTTGTAAGCTGCTACCATAATTTCCCCATTCCTTCTCCTTGCTGCCCACTTATTAACCTTTTCCAATCTCCTTTTCAACGTGTTTGTTGACTTGAGGTTGAAGTGCTTGGCCTTCGGCAGCGAGTACAACAGGAAGTTCAGGGTGCACACTACCCTTTGATTCGCGATCTTAGCCGGTTCCGGATAGGATGGCGAGATAAGGCAAAATTTCTCCGAGTCCTTGTGTTTAGGTAGCACGTACACCTTGAAGTTCCCCCATGATCCTTTCTTCTCCCATTTCTCTACAGTTGTCAGTCCTTTCTCCACGTACTCATTCCTTGAGAGCGCCAAAACCTCTTCTTCACTTTTCCAAACTGCTTCAAAAGCGGGGTTGCCCCAGAACATCATCTTCATCCCTAACGCATACTTCTTTGGGCACAACACCATCGTTTCTGTCGGGTTCTTGTCGAGTGGGCAGAACACCAATCCTTGCCATCTTCTCTTCAACTCCTTCACTTTGTCGACCAAACCGCCATGCGTCACCTTCTTGGACTTTAGACAGTTCCTGGCTTGCTGAATGGTCCAAGGGACGTTGATCCCTGCTTTCGGTAGCTCATTGTTCAGCTCCTTGCACAACATAACCTCTTTCCTCTCGCAGTCGACCCCACGCACGACGTTTTTCCTGTTGAACAGTCTCTCATCACCGGCCTTTCTCAAGCTCGGACGAAATGTCATGTGACCCTCCTGCTTAGGAAGGTCTAGTTCTACGCAATTGCAGATTACTGCCATCTGGCGACTTGCACCTTCCGCCATACCAGTCGCAGCTTCTGACGACGCAGCTTCGTCACCGCCTTCGATTCAAACTGTTGATTGATCTTTTCCTACATGATCCTCCTAATCTCCGCCCTTGATATAACATCATCATACCGGACCCCTATCACTATCCTCTTCCTAAGACTGACTTGAAACCTTCTTTTTACCACGCCATCCACCAAATTTTTTAGAGTCTTTCTCGTACTCTTCCTGGCGAATCCCCGAATATTGCTAAACAGGTCAGCCAGTTGATCCAGTTGAAGCTTATCCAATTTCTTTCTTGACCATGGATTCTTCAACAACTGGTAGAGCAGCTTCTTCGACGCTGGGTTGCCTGGCTGCCTTTCCCGAATCCGTACAAGCTTTATAATTGCTCCTCCTTCTTCGAAGAACTTCCTAGCTGCCTTCAGCTTCGTTTTTTCTCCTTTAAAAGCTTCATCCGAGTCTCCATACTTCCTTTTCACTACACTCCAATCCTCTCCCCATATCTTCCCTCCACTAGACCTAACCTCTCTTTCCTTCTTTCCTTTCATGCTCGCTATCACCTCGGTCAGCTTTACAATTCTTCTCTCATTGGCTGAGAAACGTACAACCCTCTCGTCGTCAAAGCGCGCTTTCCTCCTGCCCCCCCTTTCTCTTCTTCTCGGTCTCTTCTTCTTACTTTTGTTATTCCCGTCTCTCCAACCATTCACGTTTAACGCAGGCGACCATCTTCTAATTACTCTCTGTTCGAAACTCAACAACTTTTTCTTCTGTGCAATCGTCACTGGAATGACGATATATGAATCCCACCCCTACTTCCTCAACCAGGTATACAACTTATTTCTTCTTGGATCTTTTGTAGACAGAGATCTCCCTACGTGCTCCAACCACCTCTCCGTCAGGGGCCTCTCCGTCTTTCCTACATAGGTAAGCCTGCACCAAGGGTCTATTAGAGCATACACACACGATTCCGGGTTATCCCACTTCTCCCTCTCATTCTCAAAGATCTCCCACAGGCTTTCGACGAGTTTCTTTCCCCATTCATCTTTTAGAATTAACAGAAAAAGCGCATTGCGTAAAAGTCTCTCGATGAGGGCCCTAAGACTCTTAGACCTCTGACTCAACCTACACCATCTCCTAGACTCCTACACTTCAGGAATTCACACAGGGTACGCCATGCCTCCGACTTACTGGTCTGGCTTCTCTTCGGGATCTTGTATCTCGCGCCTTATCTGATCTGCTCCTTCGTTCGTATTTGATGTTGAACCTGGCAAACGCTTCCCTCCGAAGCTTTAAGTTACCCGTAGCTCTGTAGGCACATCGACTGCGTCATTGGTGTGTCATAGAAGGGGATGTCAGAGCCTTGACACATGAGTTTCAACGTCTGCAAGAGTCTTCCTGACTGCTTTCCTGTACGCCGCTTCTGTCACAAATTTACCACCCATGGGGACTCCCTCCCATGGGTCTTCTCCTTTGGCCATTCGTGCAATCTGCGTATCTGCTTTAGTAGGCCTTCCTCTCCCTTTCCTTGACTTCGTACTCCTTGGGGTTCTTCTCGTTTGCATGCTTTCGGCGTAGTCTCCACCGGTGGGCTATTCGTTGCGGCGGCCGTAGACTCCCTTTTCTTCCTTTTATACTTCAATGACGTCTCTTCCTTTGACGCTTCGTCATCTCCCGAGCTTGATGAGGTCACCGCTAGGGTCTTGCCTTTCTTTTTCTTCCCTGTCGTGACGTTCTTCAGCTTCTAGTCCACAATCTTATCTAGTGTCTCTTCATATTCATGTCTCTGTTCCGCCAAGACCTTCTTCAAGTTCCACCGCCTATTCTTCTCCTTCTCTGCTTTCAACCTTTTCTTCTCCATTTCGACTCTTGCTGCTTCTTCCTTTTCTGCCTGCCTCCTCCTCCTTCCTCTTTCGTTCATCCGCCTCTCGCTTGGCGTCCTCCTCTTCCTTCTTCTGATCCAAAAGTTGTTTCGCCATTTTCCCTACTGCGCTCTGTCACTCCTTGAGTTCCCTACTGAGAGTGACGGGTGGAGTGACATTTGGTCCTCCGTACCTCCCTTGCAGGCAGGGACACTGACTTTTGTAGTGTCCTACCTCATTACACTCATAGCACCTGACCTGTCTCCCTCCGCCTCCGTAACTTCTTCACGTATAGTCGTCTGATGACCATCCCATTTTGTCCTCCCTCCTTCTAGTATCTCTTCTTTCCTCCCGACCCCTATCTCTCCTTTCATCTCCGCATCCCACCCTCTGCTTTCATAACCTCTATAGTCATCTCTTCTTCCTCTTGAATTGCTCCTCTTGTTATACATCGCGATCCGCCTCCTCTCCTTGGTTCTACTCAGCTACCCATTTGTCTTCGGTCCTTACACCGTACTTCTCTATCCCATCCGCTCGTACCGTTCGTTTAGGAGACACTTGCGCCGGACTGCGCCTCTTTAATGTTGATGTCGCTCGTAACTCAAATTTGTCTTCTCGATTCCGAGGTCGCTTGTGACTTGTGACCCGTATTGACGTCACCACCATACTTCGAGTGGACTCCCTCGGCTGGTTGCAACGCTTGATAGTGGAGTAGTATACTTCTCGATGCAGATAACTGCAGCGATTTAGTCCATCAAACCAATGAACAATAATACAGAGCACTCTTCATACAACAGAGCACTCATGAGACGAAAGTCAATCTTCCAACTAAAAACGAAACTTGTACTTTGAAACTCCCGAAAAAGAAACAGTGACAACCAAAATCAAGTACCGTGTAACCAAGGTACCGTGCGGGACCCTTCGTTCCAGCACCTAGGCGCTTCCCGACGTGTTTCGACCTGAGCCAGACTCGGTCATCCTCAGGGGGATGCTTCGAATTGAGAGAGAGACTATTCGAAAACTTCTACTTCCTATTAATAGTCCTTCTTCCTAGGCCTGGGTCCGTTCTCTAGGCCCCCTTAAGTACTCCGTAACCCGAATGGGACACAAAATTATAGCACGACATCAGATCCCATGCTAAGAATCTAGTAGGAGGTCTACCAATCCTATCCAGATCTCCTACTCACGCGTTTGAGTACTGAACCTGGTTTGCTTCTAGACCTCATTCGGACCACTACCAAAAAGAAAAGGACAAACGAAAACGACAAATGAAACATCGAAACACAGCCGAAACCCCCAATGTTACCGACAAGTGCGACTGTCTGTTGGGTGCATTCGCCCCACTCTTAGCAACATATTCCCAAAAAGAGACCGAAAAGAGAAGAGAAGAAGAGAAAAACGACAAACGACAAAGCAGAAAAACAACCGAAAAATCTCAAATGCTATCGACCAGCGCGACTGTCAACACACTCTCAATCACGTAAGACCCTGACCACTGCCTCCTCCCATTCAGGGGCGCATCTTCTGACAAACCCCCAAAGTGTGTCTGAAAACAAAGCGGTCGGGTATGCTTGAAGCCTCAATTCGCGTTTTAGCGAGAGCAAGCATAAGTTGGTAAATAATTTTGATGTGACCCTGAGTTGTTCATTTTATTTTTCTGCATAGCATAGTTTGTTTTTGGATTTTTTTGATTTTTTTGTTTTTTGATTTTTTTGTTTTTTTTTAGTTAGGACCTTCCCAGGTCCTTGCACGGTCGGGCCGTCCGGGAAAATAGGGTGACTTGGGCGGCCCGGCTGGTAGCCTAGCTTACTGACCAACATTCTACAACAATATATAATATAAGAGCGATGTTACCACCACTTTAACATAATTAGAGGCCTAATTTGTGTTTTTTGTTCCACTAATTTCAAGTTTGGCGCCATTTGTAGTACATAACACATGTTGCCTATCTTTGATGTCCGATATGCTTAAATAGTGCTTTGCTAACATGCATTTCCAATTCTACGAATTAAATAATAGTTCTTCGAAAAACCTTGCATTCTTCATATCTTCACAATAACGATAATCATATACTATCTTTAGCCTGCCACCCGCTAATGACATTTCTTATTTCCTAGGCCAATGATACTGCTTTGCAGGGGTTACTTCATCTGTTTTATGTTTCCTGTGTTCAAATGCGGACACTATCTCCTCACTTTTGTCAAAAAAATAGTGAAGTTGAATGTGCATCAGACTGTTTATTTTGTATACTAACTTTTTCCTCAATCTTGCATCAATTTCAAAGCGATTCTGAAATCACACGTGTGGTCGAACATGTGGGATCCCATAATTCTTCTCTTGCCATGAATACCTCGCTCATTTGTTTTCCATTTACCCTCACAAGTGTAAACAGTGTCACTACGAGCTTACCTTTATTGCATACGCGTACTCTACTGTAGTAATGTATCATAACTGGTGTTTGCAGTTCCCTTCTGCCAATAGAATGTTGTCAACAAATGTTTTATTTCATTTTGTCTTCTGCCTCCCAACCTTATCTTACACAAACTTCTCTCCATTTCACCGACATGTCCACTGAGTCTATGTCTCCCCTTGTTATTGCGAAGTCGATTTCTTCCTCCTCCGTGTATAGGTACCACATATTCAAACTGTTGTCACCAATGATCATCTCCCTTCCATTCATAATTTCGATCAGAGGTTGTAGTCCTCCATTTGACCCAATTTCATTTTTAACAAAGAGGTACTAGTAATTGGAGAATTCGTCGATAATCTGAACTATCTATATGTTTTTATCTAAAATGATAATTTCCTCAATTGTTGATGGAACTGGGCAAGATGATCCGATTCCATGCGAGTTGATTTGGCCGAGTTTCATCCTGCATTGCGTAAATGTACGCAACAAATGACGAAAGAGGACATACACATGTTGTTATTTTGGATTCGAATCTATGTAATTTGTGAAATTTATTCTTTTTTTTTTTTTCACATTTTTATCAATCATTCATTGGTATATGCTCATTTTCAGATTTTTTGTACCCGATCGTACAAAAAAAAAATAAAAAAAATTTGCACACGCACTCACACACACACACACGTACGCTAATACTTTTCATCTGTAACCATAAAATAACAATGTGTGCACATATTCCTTACGATCGGTATATTTTCACAGTGAACGTAGCATTTGTGTGACATTTGGTCGATAACATGTCCCTATTTTAAAACGGACATGTTCGTTAATATAAACAAAGATTAAGGTTGTAAAAAAATATATATATATATCCCTGTATACTTGGACAATGTATATTGCAATTTTACCACCACATGTTGTTGTATATCTTATCACCCATCCTCCTTCACATACCTTTGTGCTTCGTGAATGATAATTTCATAAATTATCATGTCAAGGGTCATTGTGGTATCTGTGTATTCAACCAAACATGCCCTAATTTTCAAAGATATTGAACAGTATTTG
This sequence comes from Chara braunii, assembly GCA_003427395.1. Classification (NCBI taxonomy): domain Eukaryota; kingdom Viridiplantae; phylum Streptophyta; class Charophyceae; order Charales; family Characeae; genus Chara; species Chara braunii. The sequence goes on along the minus strand of BFEA01000625.1, from coordinate 60,540 downwards.
TCTAACTTATATGCGTATGCGCACATAATTCACTTTACGTTTAAGACTATCATTGTTTGCGGATCCTCTTCGCAGCATTCAAAATTGAAACCCACTGTGATTCATTTTTTGACCCATCTAACATGTACAGAGGTATCGACAGTTGAGGCATGCTACTAAACTCCTTTACCAATGTATATATATTTCAAAGTTGTTTCCCGTCTCGCATCAATTCCGCTTTTTTCCCCTCATGAATTTCCACAGCTCTCTTATAACACTCCCAATAGTTCGGCTGCTTTGTCGACGTTCCTTGCTGTTCATAAATTCACACGTCATATACATCGAGCTCTATGAACCTCACGACAACCACTAGTAGTTTTGCTTCGTCCACTTCACATTAGACTATCGATATTTATTTATATGGAAATGCTTTGTCGTTCGTGATTGTTCTGGTTGCTTCAGGCACTGCTTGATTAATAACCGTCGCCATTCTGTGGAGCACACCGAACATGTTTGGAGCTTTTCCGAACGTACGAACGCGTTTGGGTGTTTAGCGGAACGCCTCCCAAACGTGTTCGGTCAAACATATGAAAAAAATAATAATAATAATAAAATTGAGGTTTTTGTTTTTTAGCTCGAGTTTGGTTATAAATTTGAGCATACCTCCAGAGCAAAAGTGGTTTGTATTATTATTTTACATAACATATATGTCTTTCAAATTTTTCTCATATTGTTTTTTTTTTTTTTTTTAATGTTCGCGCGAGGAGGGTTTTGGCACTCGTTCATGTTCGGTCGTGAACCCGAACACGATGCTACACAGCCGCCATTGCAGGAGCTAACACCTCTTGTATACCACAGAAACAATCCAATTTCTCGCTTGTTTCACAAACCTGCACGTTCTACATGACCATGAACATTATTGCACGTATGATTGAATTAGACGTTTTATACTTCTTTCAACTTGCATGTTGCGTTTTTGCGCATGATGCATTAATTTCTCATAGCCATTGACACTCCTATAGTTTTCTCATGATGTGAGTAGGTGATGTGCTTCTTTGCTCGGTGTTGGATATGTAGACTACCTTCAAGTTGTCTATGCTCTGCTGCTGCCTTGCTGCCCATCCCGCTTGCCTCACATGTCGTTCTTTGCTGCTGTATTCACTTTTTGGTGTGCTTGCGATGATGGTGTTGCCTTGTGCTTCGCTGCACTGCTGCCTTGCCGCCCATCAGTATGCTGTGCCTTTCACATTTTTGCTTTTGTGCCATGTAGTTTGTCTGTTGTGTAGGTGTTGCCTTGTGCTGTTGCCATGCTGCTTGTCCACTTGTCGTGTCATCAACGCAGTTAGTTTTCGGCCTTGTGCAGTTTGGTTGCTTTGGCACCGTTGCCTTGAGGTTCGCCAAGTTGTTGCATCCTGCTGTTTTCCGCTTGAGGATAGTCTGCCTTCAACAAAGGTGAAAGGGTTCATGGCCCAAACCATCAATTCAAAGATTCTGCACATTGTTGAGGGTTCAGCCTCCTGATGAGTCGGTGCAACTCTGACGAAACAATCTCTCATCAGCTCCTTTCTTTTTTTCAGTCTGTCTTTTTGTTGTTCTTGGGATTTTTGTGTGTTTTTTCTTTTTGGCTTTCCTTCTTTGGCCTTGCTGTTGGTCAACTCCTTGCCCTTTTTCTCTCTGCCTTGGGCTGCTTGTCTGCCCACCCGCCTCCCCTGTGCCCTCTAACCTATGTGCCTTAATGCTGCTAGTCGTTCCTTGCTCCTTTTGGGTTCTTTTGGCTGTATTACTTTGAGGAATATCCAGTGACTTGACTCACTCAGATGTGTGTCATCCTCGTAAGTTTTTTTGATGGTATGGTCCATCATCTTTCACCATGCTGAGGACAACCTATGTGTTTACACACACATCTCCACACACACACACACGTACACACAAAGATACCTGCACTGCGGTGTGCTCGCGTGTTTGTTTTTTATATTATATATATATTGATTGATTGATACATAGCGCGTGCACACACGCACTCACACACAGTTCAGTTGTGTTCAAATGCGGTGCTTCCATGTTTTTTGACTGACCTTCAAATGTTGTCACTCGAAAAACAAGATTATCGCTGTCCGGCAACAAATCAATAAAATCTGTGAAAGGTCATGAAGAAACAGCACCACCGCTGACATGATCAGTTTCCATTCCCATGAGTCTTATCTTCACAACCACACTCAGAGCATCAAAAGGTATCAACCATAACTGTTGCACAATGTATGGGGCACTGCAGAGAGTGCTAAACGTTCTGCAGTGCACTGAAAAAACAAAGGGAAAAAAAAAAACAATACAAAGAAATATGCAAAAATAAAGCAACGTTTCTTATTTTATAAACTTGGAGCATCCAATTTGGGGGTTTCATTCCAGCCAGGAGTTCCTCAAAGTATCGTACTTTTGCTGATCATAGTACCTGTCTGACGGCCAGGATAGTTCAATCTAAGTTGTAGGTCCAGTTGGCCCCGTCCTGTCAGTGAATATTCTGGATGCATTGAAGGCCGACCGCAACTAGCGAGGCTACCGTTCTAGAAAGTCCAATATTGGGAAAATAAGCATTCGGTAAAGAATTCCAACTGCAGCAAGGCGTCAACTTCTTTTCCATTTGAGCTCCGCGGCTATGGTCGCCTTCTACTTTGTGGACCACACAACGATCTTCCAGGTACGTGACAACCAATCTTGTATCGCTCAACCTCTCTCTCTCTCTCTCTCTCTCTCTCTCTCTCTCTCTCTCTCCGTAACGATGTCTTCAGCGCAGCAGGTACGTAGTAAACCAATCTTGTATCACTCAACCTCTCTCTCTCTCTCTCTCTCTCTCTCTCTCTCTCTCTCTCTCTCTCTCTCTCTCTCTCTCTCTCTCTCTCTCTCTCTTGCCGTTGTCTCCTTGCAGGTCACGCGGCGTCGGTCTTCACTTCACGGGTCCGCTACGGCAGACTTCTTTCTAGCGGCGCACTTCGGCTAGGGCGCCCTGCCAGGCGCGCAACTCTCCCCTGCGACACTCGGCGATGGTGCGTGGAATAGCGGGTACCAGCTCCGATACCAATGCAATCAGACTCGCTATCCTTCACACCTCTCATGCATGCAAACAGGTGCGCAGCAAACTGGCGACAAGCGCCCACTCAGAACTCAGAGATATGGTAGCCGAGAATACAGTTCAGATACAGGTTCACTTCAATGGCTATGGCGGCACAGCGCCCACACAACTCTCTGTTTGCACACACAGGATCACCCTGGATATCCCACACTCGTTACTCTGTACGCACGTACTCCGCACGCTATCTACAGCTATGGCGGCTATGGCCGCTGCTACCATATTGCTATGGCTAAGCTTCTTCTCTCTCGCCCACTTCGTCCTCGGGCTCACTGCAGACCACCTCGCACAAGTCGCTGTGGCAGCGCTTCCGCATGGCTCACACAGGAATGAATGAATGGCTGGGCGCTATTTATACTTCTGCAGCTCGTTGGTCTGGCCCTTTCCCATGCCCGTAGTGCACACAGTCCCATGCGGTACTTGCTTGACTGGACTAGGACTGACTGGGACTGGGACTGCTGACTCAGCACGGGTAGACTCCACCACTTGCCCACTTGCCTCAGCCTAAACATGGGCAACTTCGAAAGGCCACTACTCGGACCCTCCGGAAAGCCGTAGACTTGGCCTTTCGATACTGTAGCAGCTACGACCTTGACCTTTCTGGACTGCAGCAGCTACGACCTTGACCTTTCGGAAGAACTACAGCTACGACTTCTAGACCCTGCTAGGACTCCTACCCGACAGGTCTACGGATCGAACCCCTACTGCCTACAGACCCTAGGGCAGTCTACCAACTGTTACAATACACAGGTCACGGGTTCAACTCTAGGGGTCGACACAGATACTATATACAGGTAAGGTGAGGACTAGGGATAGAGCCCTCGGATCTGCATCGGCTACTGCGAACTGGTGAATACCGTTTCATTGTGTACATTATATTCTTCTTCTTTCCTTTTCTTCTTCTTCGTCTTTCCCTCTCTCTCCTCTCAACTTCATTCATTTCTTTTTGCAACTGGACAGCATTGTACTTTCTGATGAATGTGTACTTCGAAATTGGCCAGGATCATAACATCTTCATCTTCTTCTTCTTCGTCGTCGTCTTTTTCTTCTTTGCTCTTTTTTTGTTTTTTTGGTTCTTCTTCTCCTTCTTCTTCTTCAGGCAAATTTGGCCCGAAGAAGAGGAAGGAGAAGAAGAACCAAAAGAACAAAAAAAAAACAGCAAAGAAGAAAAAGAAGAACAAAAAGAAGAAGAAGATGAAGATGTTATGATCCTGGCCAATTTCGAAGTACACATTCATCGGGAAGTACAACGCCAACCAGTTGCAAAAGAAATAAATGAATTTGAGAGGAGAGAGAGGGAAAGACGAAGAAGAAGAAAAAGAAAGAAGAAGGACGGCGCCTTGTACGCAAGAGGTTCTGAACAGGGGGAGTTGTAAGGAAGAAGATAAGAAAACGAATTCACTTTTTCCTTGTTTTTTTCTGTTGTTTTCGCCTTTGCACTCTGATAACTTTGTGACAGTAGAGGGAAAGAGAGAGAGAGAGAGAGAGAGGGGGGAGGG
>BFEA01000625.1:19292-40984 GCA_003427395.1 Chara braunii | reverse complement strand
CTCTCTCTCTCTCTCTCTCTCTCTCTCTCTCTCTCTCTCTCTCTCTCTCTCTCTCTCTCTCCTGGATCCCTCACACAATTTGCCAAGGGGGTGTGGGAGGTCACTGCAGATCTTTGATCTCCGACGTGTACCCCCGTCACTCTTGGTTGTAAATGTAGCTTATTGACATTCTCCTATGTTCACTGCCCATGATCGATAGACCTTCTGCCAAGTACGGCTGGGTTTGATCACACCGTTTTTCGTACTATGATCCCCAGATACCAGTGGTATGATCGTGCCTGACGGACAAAGGTAGGATTTTGGGAACTTCGGAGTTTTTTCAAGTTTTTCAAACCAGTGTGGCAGTAGGCACTTTTGCTTGCATGTTTTTTCTTGTGTATTCTACCACCTTTTAGTCTAGGAACAGTCAGGACTCAGGAATTACTCCTTTTACCACTTAGTTCTTGGGCACGTGTCTCAGGAGTCAGAACACACTCATTCTTGCGGATGATCGACTCCCTACGTTTTGATTGATTAAGGCACTGTATGCTTTTCGCTCATTCATTTTATTGCTTTTTCCTTCTTCAAACAGACAGGAAGTTTGCCCTCTCTCCGTCGCTTTATAGGGACGTGTGTCGGTCCCTTTCCATAGGTGATCGACTCTCCGTTTTTTTTTTTTTAATCTTTAAAGCCATTGAATCGCAATGTTTACGAGCGTTGTACGTGTATTACAATTTTAAATTACCATTCTTCTCGTCTAGGAGCAGACACGTATCATGTCATCTAATTAATTTCTAGGCACATGCTTTAGGAAAGGGATTGATTCCTACTGGTTTTTCTCTACGAATACGGTGCATGGTTTTTGTCTTCATCAGTAGTGATGTTCTCCTCGTTTCGATACATGCGTATAATTGACCAGGTACGTACATGAAATTAGGCGGCTCTCTCTCTTGGGAGCCAACTCCATCGGGCTTCAACAGCCAGATTCTAGTATGTACTTCGATCAACCAGGTTAAACCTCTTCACATTTTGGAGATCAATATCGGATAATGCCTCGGAGTCCTTGAAGCAAGCAACAAGAGCACATTTCTTCAGCTGCACTGAGTGATCAAGTTGAGCGGTTATGTGTTTCCCGGCACGCTGCGTTCGCTGTTTTTCAAGCATTCTGGGTATGCTGGACAGAAGGAAAAATGTGAGGATTACGGAGAAGGAGAGTACTTAAAGGCGTACGTAGATCGTACTCCGTGTTTTGTTGTGGGGAATGGCTTGATCCCCACTTGAGATGGATGGTGGGAATAGCTCCTGAAGCGATGTTGGTACGCATAGGTCCGAGTTGAAACGCGTACAGGTGACACATACTTGTTTCGGTGTTTGGAGTTCTTTTGAGATAAGTGAATACCCAGGGTCTACCGCATAAGGCGCACTATAACACGGCAAAATGCAGCACAGAATGATAATGGGTCCAAGTGGGGTACCCAGAGCCTCAGGAAGCCAACTTGGAGAGTCAGCAGTCAGGTCAAGGAGTCAAAGACGCATCCAGAAATCAACCAGTGCCACAGATCACACACACACTGAAAAAGGCTCAGAATCTGTTTCCAGAAGTACCCAGGGTCGACCGGTTAAGGCACACTATAACACGACAAAATGCAGCACAGAATGATGGGTGTCAGACGTTCAAGGAGTAAGCCTGAGGTAGGCACAGCGCAGCTGCACTGTTTTTAACATTTTAGTGCCTCGTAGGAGAGTCTGGGAGCCCACCATAGGCAGTGAGATTCTCCTCAATTTCAGTGTTGTTCATTGCAGGGTTACTTAAACCACCAGTACTTCCCAAAGTCGTGCCCGTAAACAAGCCAGGATTTTACGAAACGTACGGGCCACTACAGGAGCACCCAAATTCATCCGACTAGAAATGTTTCTACTCTATTTTTTTCCGCGGCCGATAGCTCGGCCAAGCACTGGTGGTTTAAGTTAGCTAGGTGCCCAACTGCATATACATATTACTCCTATCCCTCAGTGTGCTGGCATGAATACCTAAATTCATGTTAGCTAGGGGGCATGGGGCCTGGTAGAGAGATCTGGGATGCTTCAGGGCGGGCATCCTAAGGGCCAGCTGCGGGCTGCTGTTAGGAGGACGCTAGCTGGAGCTGGGGAGAGTCGTGTTGCCCTATAACCTAACAGGCTGAGGGTATGAGGGCCTGGAAGAGCCTGGCAGACAATAGGACAGTTGTGGTGGGTTTCGGACTGATCGGGCAGACAACCTTAGGTCGTGGATGGCTGGGGATTCTAGACTGTGGAGAGCTTCTAAAGTCAACTCTACGGGATCTATAGACCTCTTATAATCTGCCCTGAAATTTAGTACTAGTTGTGACATGATCATGAATGGTATGCTCAGCCAATAGTGGCCCCGGTATCTTAATTTGTTCTATACATGTGTTCATATGGGACGCTGGGCCCGGTTCCCAGTACAAGCTGCTCCCCACAAATAGATCCTAGCATGTTTCCTGAAAAAAGAAAGAATATAGTGTAATGACCTGCTGTGTCTGGCACTGTCTGCTGAGATTCCCGCTGTTTGCTGAGATTTCTCAGTCTGTGTGTGATCATGTTTGCTGATTTCCCTGTGTTTGTCGAATGCCTGAGTGCTTGAGTGTGTGTGTGGCCCACCAGGGCACTTGTGTGTTTGAGGGGCCCATGGGGCCAGTACTTAGCTGTGGCCGTGACTTCGAGGGTTGCAGCGGGGGAAAACACTCAAGTAGCGGGTAGTAGGCCCGTGGCGCTTAGGGCAGCAGGGGAAAACACTCAAGTCGCAGGTAGGCTAGGTCGTAGCACTCAAGCAGCAGTAGGCCTAGCAGAAGAAGACAAAAAGCTAGTATTTTTAAAGGCCCAGCAGCGGTAGGCCTAGGTCTTGGTGGGTACCAGTCCAAGTTGCAATGACTTGCTGTTTTCTGGTCGCCTGTAGCCTCTCTCTGTCGAGGCTGTACTATCGGTAGGACAGATTCGTAATTTTGTTTGGCTGAGGGCTAACCGAGAGACCTACCTGTGAGGGAAATTCGTGAGGGACATATCTGCAAATTCGGGCAAAATGCAGGCCTGGTACTAACAGAATTCCCTACAGCTACCTTAACTGCGAATAGCAGGCCTGGGCTACCCCCGGGACAGACAGGCCCTAAGGGCCTATTCTGATAGACGGTCCTATAGCCTATAGCCGGGTCCGATAGGGGCCGAGAGGCCGAAACAGAAATGGTACCGGTCGGTCAGTCAGTCCGGTCTAGGTCGAGTCTAGGCTAGTGTAGTCTATAGATAGAATGGGCACATCGGCTCAGGGCTTTTGGCAGTTGGTACCGAGTACATCGCTGCTGCGCTACGCGTAGACCGGAAGTGGTGACGGCTCAGCGTGGAAGGAGAGACATAGCCAGACCTTCGGAGCGCCGGCCATAGCTGGGACCTGCGCTGTACTCTGCCAGCACACAAGGGCTGACAGAGGCCTGGGCTATCGAGGTCTGCTGGAGGCGAGAGAGATTGGTGCCCTGCTGGACTCTCCTCCGGAGTGGGGTTCCAGGGTGGTGCGCTGCAGCCATAGCTGCAGCTTCTTCCTCAGAGGTCATCTTGTCAGGGTTTGGTGGCACTGCTGCAGACTTCCACCCGGGAAGTCTTCCGACACTTCGTCATCATCAGAGACTGTGGCACTGGTCTTCTTCTTCATCCTCTGAGTGGCGGTTGGCCTCGCAGGCCTATTTCAGAGTGGTGCTTCCCTCAGGAGGCTGTATTTGGGTGGTGCTTGATGTTTCAGGGACTCAGGGGTGTTACGGGTGCTAATCAGGGTTGGGGAGTGAAGCGCTGCTCATTTCTGAGCAGCGCACTGTAATTCTAAAGTTATCTTGACAATTTGAGACTCTAAGTTTAATAAACAGTGTGTAACTGGGTTTGGACTATCATCGTTTCATTGCTTCCTGGATGTGATCTGCTCGACTTTTCTTTATGACTGGTTGTGAGGATTGAGTGGAGTGAATTGCACTTTCAGTGTACCCTGTCATATCGCATGGTCAAGTCTTCCGCTGTGTTTATCTCTCCCTGTGTGGTGTGATACTCCTATCCTCTCTCCTTCCTTCTGTGTACGTATGGGCATACCTAGAAGTCTATGGAAGTGAGTGTTGGTCTTTAGACAACAAACAACCAAAATCATAACAGTTGGTATCGGAGCAATTGGATCCAGACTCTGGAGCGATTGATGAGTTGGAGCACCCATCATCATCTGGCGAGATACAGGAGTTGAGTCTCATGGCGATTCATCATCTTCAGGGTTGTTGTCAGTAAGGGTGGTGGCGGTGAGTGTGTGGCGAGAAGAATTGGGCACAATGTGATTCACCCCTGAGTAGGGTTGTGCAGGAGTGATTGGCGATTGGTGCTCAGAGGCCTGAAAGGCTCTGGGAGGCTATTTTTAGCCTTGCGATTCACCTGGAGGCTGACGCTTGTCAAGGAAGTGATCCCAAGAGGTGGCGATTTTGGAATTGGGTCAGGATCCCTATTTTCCAAGTAGTGCGGTACAGGGTGATGTGACGCTGCACTGAGTTTGTCAGTTATGGGCACCTGGGAGTCCGAATTCAGCAAATTTGTCAGTTGGGGGTGAAGCGCCTCAGGGTAATCTACTGAATTACCAAGTTTCAGGCAATTCGGTACGTGGGAACACTGGATACTGTCAGGAGATGAAACTGGCGAGATGGGGTTGACCAATCAGCCATAGCCAAGGTTTCTTGCATCTTCTTCAGAGTTGACCCTGAACTAAGTGTGTTCCTTACTCCATCCTGCGTGGCGATTCTGAGTCTATTTTTAGAATAGTGAAATTTGGTCTGTCTGTCAGGTGACAGTTGAAAATGGAAATTTTGACTGTGAGACAACCATCTCCAACTTTCCCTACCTACCTTCTTTGACTTCTACTAACCCTGTTTGACCTTCCTTCTGACTCATATTTCATCTGTGACTGCTTTACAGTATTGCGATTTATACTGTGTAGTGAACTGGTGAATTCAGGGTCCTGTCTTCAGTGATAATGCAAATTTGAATTTTGTGCTGACATACCTAGGGTATGGCATACAGGGTCATCCAGTGGTGAAGTCTGTAGGGTAAGTCTAAAAATAGGGTAACCTGTAAATCGTTGCATCTTGGTCATTAGTGGACACCTATCAAACCCTAATTAGTCACAATGTCTAATCACTAAACGGCACTAATCAGTCCAAGACTGCATCCTGTCAATTGTTGAAGCAGGATTTGCAATTATTGCACGCAATTGTTGTGTCAGGGCAGGGATGGAAAAATCGTGAAATTGATTTTTACCTGAGTGATTTCTAAACTGACTCTGACCCTCAAGCGGTCTGCTGAGACTGAGCACTCAGTTGCTCAGAACTAACCGACCTTCTCTCTCCAGGCAGGCGACAGCAATTGAGGGAGTACTGAAGGGAAATCTCAATTCCTGTTACCTCCTGTTCTATCTTTGATTAATTGTTTATTTTTATTTATCTGTACTGTGGGTGAACAAAATGGCTGATTCTGGGAAGGCAGAAGTGTCTAAGCAGGCTGAGACTTCTGAAGAGAAGCTTTAGGTACAGCTCAAGATAACAGTACATCCCCAGACACCCGTTCTGCTTAACCCTCTAGAGGCTGAACTGGGGGCCCAGGAGGAGGTACTCCGCCAACAGGCCAAGGCAATTGAATCTCTCAAGGCTGAGCTGAAGAGGAAGGGGGCGGCTGCAAGAAAAAAAACGAGAAGGAGGGAACTGACAGTTGATGTAGAGAAGGTCAGGACCAGTGGCAGTTCCAGTCAGTACAATAAGGACATAGCTGAATTCGTCCTTCTGCAGGACGAAATTCATCAGTCCTATTTTCCTAACTAGGATGCCAGGATCACCAGTTTGGAGGACAGCATGGCTCAGAATACTCAGCAACTGAAAGATATTTCTTCCAAGCTGGACCGTCTCTTCGATCATCTGCAGATCCCCCCTGCTCAGACAGCTCCTCCCTCTCCTGGGCCATCTCAAGCAGGTTCCCAGAACCCCCCACAATCCAAACCCTCATCTCCATCCTCTAACCCCAAATCAACAGCAACTTCGCAGCCCTCAGCACCATTCGATTTTCGGCGGCCTAAGTTGACACCTCCACCCATGTTCTCAGGTGAGGACCCAAAGGTGGATGTTGCAGATTGGGTCACTGCCCAGAGAACCTACCTGAGTGGGTTCAAATGTGACAAGGATGTGAAGGTGTCAGTCATCCTTGCTCGTCTGGAGAGGACCGCACTGAAATGATGCACCTCTACCTCCAACAAGCAAGGTATGGAGATGTCTGATTGGGCGCAGAGGCTGGGGGTGACTGGTTTTCTGCAGGCCCTGCAGGATAGGTTTGCAGACAAGGAGCAGGCCAGGAAAGCAACATATAAAATTATGCGCCTGGGCCAAAGGAAATTTGACGGTTCCCTGTCCAAACTCTATTCCACCTTCGAGAGTTTGACATCGACTCTAGGACTAGAGATGAGCGAGCAGGATCTGCTCATTCATTTCTTGCGTGCAGCGCCTAAGCAATACCAGCTTGCACTGTTCTCTCAGGGCCACAAGGATTGGCGGTCCTTTGGCAGAGCAGCCCTGGAATTGGAGTCCAAACTCCATGTTCAGGAAACACCTTCTGAAGGAAGGAAGGGACCCTCCTCCAAAGGGCGAAGTAGTAGGAAGGGTGCCCTGTTTGCTGTTGCAGCTTCAGGATCAGATAGTGACACAGCATCCCAGGGTGGGAGCCCTCCACTTGGGACTGCCTCATCATCTGCTACAGATTCTGTTGTTCTTGCCCTGACTGATGCTTTGATGGGCTTGACAAAAGGCAAAGCCCCAGCCCAGAAATCATCAACCAGCAAACAGGGGAAAGGAAAGGGACGTGCCTCTTCCCCTGGTGCCCAAAGAGTTCCTTTGCCACATGACGTCCGATGGTCAGCTGATCCCTTTGATCCTTCCACCTTCCCCTTGCATGCACTCAGGATCCAGGAGGGGGTATGGAGGAAGAGAAAGGACAAGGGGGTCTGCCTGAGATGCGAGGGGGACCATTTCCTGAAGGATTGTCCCAACATGCCTCGTAGGTCTACAGGCAGCTCTAGTTAAAAAAACTAGAGCAGAGAGAGGTGGAAGCAACAACTCCTTTCACCAGTGCTGATTTACTTTCAGATGAAGGTGAATCTTCACATTCTCTTGCTGGTTCTTCTTCTGGAGTTGCATCTTCAGGGTCTTTCACTTTTGAAGACTCTGAGCTAGATGAGACGTGGGAGGAGGACGATGCTCAGTGCCTTGCTGATCTCTTCCTGTCTTTACAGGAAAAGAAGAAAAAGCATAGGTCTGAACTCATCCTACTTCGACCCTTCATCCTGGAAGCCAAGATCAAAGGGCTCTTGGACTGTGGGGCTACTCGCAACTTCATCTCTCCCAAGGCAGTCAACAAGCTGCACTTGGATCAGAGGTTGGTGAAATTGTGACAACCTATAGAGGTGCGCATTGGAGACTCTTCCACAGTCAGGATCACTAATGTTGTCAAGGGCCTACCTGTGTCCTCTGACAAGCAGGGAGAATCAGGCATCGCCTGAATTTCTATATGTTTCTTAATGTCCCCTTTGACCTTGTCTTCTCTATGCAGTGGCTTGGTGCCACCAATCGTAGAATTGACTGGCGGATTCCTAGGGTTGAGCTACCTGACCGACATGGGGTATATCGCCCTTGCATGCTCGCTGACGAGTACCATCCGGCCAGCAACTGTTATTGCATGAGTGCTCGCAGATTTCTGCGATTTTCACGCCAGACTGACCACGCTCGTCTGTTCGTGGCTTATGTCAAATAGACTGACGCGGAGATTGCTCCCTGTCCCTCTCAGATTCAGCTGGTTGTAGACAATTTCTCAGATCTTATGGAGGAGCCTACTGGACTTGTCCATAGGCAGACCAAACATAAGATTGAGATTCTACCTGGTTTGGTCCCTCCCAAGGGCCGAGTCTACAGGATGTCATCTATTGAACTTGAAGAACTCAGGAAACAGTTGGAGACCTTGACCAATAAGGACTGGATCAGGCACAACACATTTGAGTTTGGGGCACCAGTCCTCTTTGTTCCAAAGGGGAATGGTGAGTTCAGGATGTGCGTGGACTATCGTGGTCTCAACAAAATCATGAGGAAGTCTATAGAGCCCCTTCCTCGTATTGATGATCTGTTGGACATGGTGCAGGGCTGTACCATTTTTAGCAAGATCGACCTCAAATCTGGCTATCACCAGATTGGGATGGCTGAAGATGATGTCCACAAGACAACCTTCAAAACCAGGTATGGCACTTATGAGTACCTAGTCATGCCATTCAATCTTTGCCATGCCCTAGGCACCTTCCAAACAGAGATGCATCGCATACGCAGGCCTTACCTGGACAAGTTCGTAGTTGTTTACTTAGATGATATTTTGGTATTCAGTCGTTTTGTCCAGGAGCATGCGCATCATTTGGCTCTGGTCCTCCAGACCTTACGTGATAACCAGTACAAGATCAATAGAGAAAAGTTAGTCTATCTGGGTCACGTCATTTCTGGAGAGGGCTTGACTCCTGAAGCAACGAAAGTTGCTGCAGTTCAGGACTGACCGCGACCTGCTAACATTCGTGATGTCCGGTCATTCTTGGGACTTGCATCCTACTACAGGAAGTTCATTCAGAACTTCTCGTCTATTGCATCTCCCTTGACTGATCACACAAAGAAAGACACTTCCTTTCTTTGGACATCAGAATGCCAGGAGACATTCACACGTCTCAAGGAGGCCTTGATTCGTGCCCCTGTCTTGAAGCTACTTGACCCTACCCTGCCTTTTGTGCTTACTACTGATGCTAGTCAGTATGGTGTAGGGGCGGTTCTTCAACAGGATGATGGGAATGGTCTGCAGCCTATCGAATATATGAGCAAGAAGATCAAAACAAAGAAGCTGCTGGACTCTACCTGTGAGAAAGAGCTTTATTCTCTTATGTCAACGCTCAAGCATTGGAAGCACTTCCTCCTGGGCAGACACTTCAAGATCTTCTTAGATCAAACCACCCTACAGTGGATGAAGTCCCAGGGAGAACTGAATGACAAACTTGCTCGCTATATCCAGTTCATTGACATGTTTGACTTTGAACTGAGGCACAAAAAATACTGCTACAATCGAGTAGCAGATGCCCTTTCTCGTAGGCCTGACGCTCTCTTCTTGATCTCCTTTACTCACTGATATGGAGAGAAGACTCCTCAGACCATTGCCCGTTTTCTGCCCCAGGATGAGATTTTTGGGCCTATTGTGAGGAATCTCGAGGATGACCCTGCCTCTAAACCAGGATATACTCTGGTCTCAGGTCTGCTGTATACATGCAGCGGAGGTGAGGAACGCTTGTGCATTCCCCAGGACCGCAAGCTGAAGACACTTCTGATGTCAGAGTGTGATGATGCTCGTGGTCACTTTGATGCCCTCAAATCTTATGTAGCCCTGTCGCTGCGCGTCTTCTGGAAGGAGATGAGGAGTGATATGCTGCATTATGTAAAAACCTGTGAGTTATGCCAAAGAAACAAGGTTGTACGTCGACCTCCCTTTGGCCTACTCAAACCACTACCTATCCCAGATGCACCTGCACAGTCAGTGTCGATTGATTTTACTGACTTGGGTAAGACCATGCCTCGTGGTATGCATCAGGTTATGGTATATGTAGAATGGTTTTCTAAATATGCAGAGTCCATCCCCTTACCAGCTGAGGCTCGCGTTCCAGCCGTTCAAGCGGCATTTGCTGACAGGTGGGTCACACATCATGGACCACCCACCTCTATCGTCAGTGACCGAGATCCTCGCTTCTGCAGCAATGAATGGCAATCGTACTGCAGGGATTACCTTCATTCCAGATTGGATATGACATCTGGTCGTCATTCTGAAGCCAATGGACAGGCTGAAGTGATGAACCAGATTTTATTCCAATTGCTGCGTCCTGTGATCAGTCCAGATCAGCAGGACAGGGATCTCCATTTGGGTCGTGCACAACTTGTGTATAACACGTCTGTACACTCCTCTACTGGCTTCACACCCTATCGGTTGCACTGGGGTCGTGAGCCACGACAACCTCTCGATGATATCATCGATAAGGCTACCCCTACGCTGACACCTGGAACTGCAGAGTTCACCAGGTGTTACCGTGTGCGGCGTGTGGACATAGAGCACGCCCGTGCTAACCTGTTGAAAGCCCAAAATGCTATGATTTAGCAGGCTAACAAGCACAAACGTCCTTCTACTATTCGCACAGGTGACTAGGTGTGGGTACTCAGTTCTGAGTTGTCGCGAGAGGAGGATATTTCGCCTAAGTTGTTACCAGGATATATGGGTCCATGGCAGGTCTTAGATACAGTGGGAGCCGATCCATTTGGACCATCCTATATAGTGAATGTCCCTCTGCATCTACAAACCTACCCTGTCTTCCATGCATCTAAGTTGTTATCATTCACGTGAGCTGATGCATTCCCGGACATTTGTGGAGGATGAGTCAGGTACAGGTCTAGATAAGGAGTACCTTGTGAAGTTTTTGTACCAGCCGCATATTGAGGACCGCTGGTTTACTCGCAAGGAACTTCCGAAGACTGCAAAGTCAGTTATCCTCAAATATGAGGCAACACAGAAGGGAATATCCCTTCGGCGCTCTGCACGCCTACACCCCTAGCTATGAGGTCCTCGCTCCGGGGGAGGGTAAGGTCTGCAATGACTTGCTGTTTTCTGGTCGCCTGTAGCCTCTCTCTGTCGAGCCTTTACCTTAGGTAGGGCAAATTCGTAATTTTGTTTGGCTGAGGGCTAATCGAGAGACCTACGTGTGAGGGAAATTCGTGAGGGACATATCTGCAAATTCGGGCAAAATGCAGGCCTGGTACTAACAGAATTCCCTACAGCTATCCTGACTGCGAATAGCAGGCCCGGGCTACCCCTGGGACAGACAGGCCCTAAGAGCCTATTCTGATAGACGGTCCTATAGCCTATAGCCGGGTTCGGTAGGGGCCGAGAGGCCGAAACAGAAACGGTACCGGTCGGTCAGTCTGTCCGGTCTAGGTCAAGTCTATGCTAGTGTAGTCTATAGATAGAATGGGCACATCGGTTCAGGGCTTTTGGTAGTTGGTACCGAGTACATCGCCGTTGCGCTACGCGTGAAACGGAAGTGGTGACGGCGTAGTCGCCTCAGCGTGGAAGCAGACAGACATAGCCAGACCTTCGGAGCGTCGGCCATAGCTGGGCCCTGCGCTGTACTCTACGAGCACGCAGGGACTGACAAAGGTCTGGGCTATCAAGCTCTGCTGGAGGCGGGAGAGATTGGTGCCCTGCTGGAACCTCCCTCGGAGTGGGGTTCCAGGGTGGTGGCGACGTGGCGTTGCAGCCATAGCTGCCGCTTCTTCCTCAGAGGTCATCTTGTCAGGGTTTGGTGGCGCTGCTGCAGACTTCCACCCGGGAAGTCTTCCGACACTTCGTCATCATCAGAGACTGTGGCAGTGTTCTTCTTCTTCATCCTCTGAGTGGCACTTGGCCTCAGAGGCCTGATTCAGAGTGGCGCTTCCCTCAAGAGGCTGTATTTGGGTGGCGCTTGATGTTTCAGGGACTCAGGGGTGTTACGGGTGCTAATCAGGTTGGGGAGTGAAGTGCTGCTCATTTCTGAGTAGTGCACTGTAGTTCTGAAGTTACCCTGACAATTCGAGACTCTGAGTTTAATAAACAGTGTGTAATTGGGTTTGGACTATCATCGTTTCATTGTTTCCTGGATGTGATCTGCTCGGCTTTTCTTTATGATTGGTTGTGAGGATTGAGTGGAGTGAATTGCACTTTCAGTGTACCCTGTCATATCGCATGGTAAAGTCTTCGGCTGTGTTTATCTCTCCCTGTGCAATGTGATACTCCTATCCTCTCCCTTTCCTTTTGTGTATGTATGGGCATACCTGGAAGTCTATGTGAGTGAGTGTTGGTCTTTAGACAACAAACAACCAGAATCATAACAAAGTAGCCTGAGTCTAGGGCCTCTGCGGACAATATCAGAGCCTGCAATGATGTTTCCCTCTGAAGTGGAGGAGGCCGCATGGCCTGGAAGTCACCTGCCAAGAGACTGGTTGGCCGCCATATCTTCTGGAGAAGTGAGCAGCTCCTCATTTACGGTATGCAAGTTTGAGTATCGTGCTGCTTAGAGCACTGCTGGGCATAGTGTTGCTTGAGCGGGCGCTGGTCTTCGGAGCACTGTTGGGGAGGAAGGAGGAGAGTTGGGCGCTCTGCCTGGCTATGGCGAGCAGCCCAGCTTGAGGAGGAGGAAGAAGGGGGGGTAAGGAGGATTGTGGCGGGATGCCTACCTGGCTATGGTGGACGCCATCTTCATCACCTTGTTAGACACTGCATCTGGAAGGCCCCAGTTGGGGTAGCGCTGCACCAAGAAGGCTTCAAGGCAGAGTCAGGCATGGCAGCCTGAAGGGCAGAGGCCATAGCTGCTTTGCGTTGTCTTTTGCACGTCAGGGCAACACCCTTAGCAGTCCGCCATAGCCTAGGCCTGTGTGAAGTAGAAGAAGAGGGAGGCCATGGCTATGGTGGATCGCTTGTTGTGCTGGTAGCCTGGTAGTAAGAGGGAACTTCGGATATTGATTCTAGCTCAACCATTCATTGTTAATATTATTATTTGGTGAAGATTCTGAAGAATAAGACTGGCGGAGATAAGGAGGAGAAGTTGAGTGGAAAGAGAAGGGGGGATTTGTCATTGGTCGTGCTGCTGTACATCTTCTTTGTCTTCTTCTTTCCTTCTTCTTCCTTTTTCTTCATTCTTCTTCTTTGGTCTTTATCTCTTTGCAAGTGCTTTCATTTCTTTTGCCATTGGGTGGCATTGTCTTTCCTTAATAATTTCCAGGCTCTCCCACTTGGTGGCCTTCGAATATCGACAAACATACAATGGCAAAAGTTGAATTGTACGCATTCAACGAGCAGGTCGCGTCACTTTACTCGTTGATATGCGGAAAGTGATTCACCGCCTGGCAGCTTTAGGTTTTTGTGACAAATCGGGGAACCCAAAACCCAACTTCTTTTGTTTCCAAGATCCGCAGAGAAACTCTTTGTCACGTATCTCCGGACTTTCCGAATTAGCCAGGATCGTAACAATAGCCAGAAATATCTATGGTCCATACTGAGATGTAGAACTCAATTTGCCCATCTGCACTGCGACAGCCGAATTTGTGGAAAGCACTTGCATACTTACAATCGAGCCCAAACACAGTCACTCTGAACTCAACCTTGCTCATTGCCAATCACTGTGAAAGCAACAGTGCTCAATCACTGTGAAAGCAATGGTGTTCAATCACTGCAAAGGCATTTTCAATTCCATTGAAAAGAAGACAGTGAGTACAGTTTCAGTCCAAGAACATCACTGCAATCACACCATGGGAAGTACAGTTTCACCCCAAGAAAAGCATCTGATTTCCTTTGGTCAGTTTCAGTTTAGCCTGAGATGGTTCACGGGAAGAGTCTGCAAACAAACACCAACAAATTGTTAAGAAGCCCCAAACGAGACACCAAGCCGTTTCGAAATGCGCTCTGGCCATTGACTTTCTGTTAATATCTGGTTTCACATGCACGCAGCTCGAGAGTTCCTACTGATAGTGGCCCACCCTTCCCCAGTTTAGTCCCATCCCTGTTGGGAATATTGTGCTGGATCTATTTGACGAACCCACTTTCACCTCACGCAAAAGGCTCCTCTTCCTTCCTTCCCTCCTTACCTGCCTATGTATTTGTGTTCATGAGGCCCAAGCCCTTCAGAAACCTTCTTCTTCTATTGTATAATTCGTAGCCGGAGTTCAATAGCTTAGGCGGTTGCAACTTGCAGTGGGTAAAAGAAGTAAATTTTAGGGCAATTGGGCGTTTACCTCTGGGATCGTGCCAGCTTGTTATGAATGACAACGATACTGTAAACTGATACTTCAGTTCTGCGCAAAATCAGAGGAAGCATATATAAAAAAACAAAGCAGACATGCCACGGGTAAACCCACGGCCTCAGAGGACATGTCACAGGCATGGCCGTGTTCAGCAGGGACGGATGGTTATTCCACCGAACAGTCATTCTCTCTCTCTCTCTCTCTCTCTCTCTCTCTCTCTCTCTCTCTCTCTCTCTCTCTCTCTCTCTCTCTCTCCCCCCCCCCCTTCCCCCTGGGCGCCCAGGCAGGTATAAGGGATGGTATGTAGGTAGGGGTGTGGGAACAGATCTTGCCCGAAAAAGACAAAAAAAATAAAGGAACCCGAAAAAACAATATCACGAGAGACAAAAGAAAAGCTATGATCATCCTTGACGTGACCGCCCAAGGTGATTCAGGGTTCACGAAGTTCACGCATTTAAAATAAGAGGTAAGTACGTTCGTGTCACCTTTGAGTATCGAATGGGCGAAAAAAACACGTGTCGGCAAAGAAAACCGCGCTGAGTTCGAAAAGGCAATGGAGTACCGAGGACTGTGGTGTCAGACCGGGTGTCATATTTACCTGTGGTGTCAGAGGGACCGAATTTGCTCATTTCGAGTCGGTGTGTGGCCTCTTTGCCGCTGCGAGTTTTTTTGCCTTTAGGGTTTCAAAACATGCCGCGCCCGGAGCTGTCCGCCGTTATTTCTTCAAATAATTTCATTTTATCAGTCATTTTCAACCCCGGAATGATGTTCGTGTTGAATTGTGTTTTCTCTGTGCTTGTTACAGTTCTTGCTTTTCTTTGAGTGGTTGTGGATTGAGTTGAATCAGAGCATACCTGTCCTGTTTCGTTGGCAAGAGTCTATGGGGCTCGCCACACAGGCTTTCGAAACGCGGAAAATCGACGCCCTGTCTTCGCCACACAGCCTTTTGAAACAAGTTCTTTCAAAAAGTTTCGAAAGGTGTCAGATTGGCCGGCATCGAAAGTCATTTCGAAGAGATGAGATCCTCCTGCCTGTCACGAGTGTTTCCTCGAAAGACCTCGAGTGGTCTTGTGAAAAGGCCCACTTGAAATGGTTGATTGGTGTTACATGCCCAGTTGGGCGATGTACATATAAACCGAGGATCCGCAATGTGATAAAAAGGACTGAATGAACAATGCAGTGCAAGTGGAATCTCAACAAGCGATGTGCATTCCGAAACATAGAAAATGGTGTTTTATAGCGCAGTGGAAGATTTAGATACAAGTCCTGACCTGACCGGGACTGACCTCTTTCACGTAGTACAAGATAGCGAAGCAGGGTGCTAGAATACTAATGACTAGCCCAATCACTGTTTCAACGCAGACCAAACATACATCATGCTCATCACAAGGTGTGAAGGGGCCTGGCGCTATACACAGGAAAGAGGTGCCAGGTCCAGACATACACAGACGAAGAGGAGGGGATCAGACGAAGAAGAGGAAGGGGGAGATGGGAAAGTCGTCAACACCACGTCTCGTTACAAGTCCCAAATAATCCCTCTTCAAAATGTATGAAGTCCAATGTCGAGTCTGGATCCAAATGTCAACAAGCTCTCTCTCTCTCTCTCTCTCTCTCTCTCTCTCTCTCTCTCTCTCTCTCTCTCTCTCTCTCTCTCTTAGTCTGCTGATGCAGTGAAGTCAGATAGCGAGACGGTGAGAAGGAGATGGTGGTGGAAGAAGAAGAAGTCTCTCTCTCATGTGTCAGGTACTAACCTGTGAAGATGGCGCTGTGCTGCAGGTACCTCGAAGACGAAGCTGGAGCAACGGCGCTGTAGGTAAGTATCCCTGGCCTCCGCCCAATCTCTCTCTCTCTAGTACTACTCTAGCTATGGCGCCCAGCGCTGAAGACTACAACTAACGCTACTAGCGCTCAGCGCTGAAGACTACTGCTAACACTACAACTACTCCTGCAGCGCTCCTCCAGAGTGCTGCTGCCGAATCCTGAAGACTACTGACTGCCTCCTGCCTACCCGTGAAGTGCATGGGAAGTCCCTATGTACTACCTCGTCCTGCCTCCTGACTGCCCCCGACTGCCTGCAGTTGCAGGGCGGGCAGTCCAGGAGGCTGCTCTTGCCAATGCCGAACTGCAGTCATGGGAACAGGCCAAAAATAGCCTGTTCCTAAAACCCTGGTTTGGTGCCTGAGTTTGAGGGCAGGTCGGTCTGATAACAGACCAAAAATGGCCCTTCGTTTCAGGCTAAAAAGGCTACTGCCATTTTTAGTCTGAAACGACACAGGGTCTGTAGGCCCCTGTTTTTCAGGCTTTCGAGCTGAATGGACACGGGGCCTGTAGGCCCTGGTTTTCAGGCTGAATTTCAGGCTTTCAGCCTGAGGGACGCAGGGCCTGGAAAATGGCCCTCGTGTGCAGGTGCAGCATGTAACATTGGCAAGAAAAAAAAAGAAAAAAAGAGGGGCCATTACAAGGGCCTGCCTCCACTACTCTCTAAATGCACAAAAGACAAAAAATAAGGTGGTGTATCTTTCCATGTTCTAGCCAAAGATTCACACTCTCGTTTTACACGCGTTGAGAACAGTGGAGCCAGGCCCTAGTGTGCATATAGAAAGACCTCGGCATTTCGAAAGTCTGTGTGGCGAGGGGGGGGGTTCCTTTCGACAAGCAGCCTTTCGAAAAAGGTCTGACACCTTTCCGAAAAGGCCTTCGTTCGAAAGGCTGTGTGGCGAGGCCCTATGTTTAGCCGAAGCCAATTGGCCAATTGGCACTTTTGGCTGTTGGGTTGTGTTTGTGAAACGGAAGTGATGAACACTCAGGCAGAGCATGCCAGTGAAGTTGCAAGAGTGCGATAAAATTGGAGTAAATGTTCAGTTGAGAATATGTTATTTGCACGAAATTTTGAAAAGTATGCACTTGGTGTTCACTTCACAGCATGCTTAACCGAATTCAAATGTGTACAACAGAAAAAGCAAACACTTGTAGGAAAGTACATAACAGAAGGTCCAGAAAATAACATAATTGACAATCTTCTACTGGCCAATATGCGATGCTATCATGTTTTGCTTCATCCCGGTGTGCACACAATTCACATACAATTCATACATCAACTACTCGGATGTGGGAGACATCGCACACAATATTTCATTTGTCCTCGGATTTTGGAGGGATTCGGTAACTGCTAGAAACCATGCAATGAGAAGACCAATGATCCAGATTGTGAAATCTTGCGGAAGACCAGACATGATTGAGCCCAGTTGAAAGCAGAAAACCAGAGCGAAATGCACACCAATTAGAAGCAAACAATACGCAAACTTTGAGTCACTTCATATCAGCCTTGGGCACTGGGCCTGGTTTGTAACCAAAAAAAAAAAAAAAAAAAAAAAAAAAAAACATCATCTGTCTTCAACCATTAAAACAACAAGTCGTTAGGTGCACCGCGGCCCATGGCGGGGGCTAGCCGGGCATGGGCAAACATGCCCGTGATTCGCTTTGTGTAGGTCATCCCATGTGGACTGGGCAGCACCATGCGGGATGCGGGTTGGTCGGTCCTATGTGCACTGGGCAGTACTATGTGGAACAGGGGGGGGAAGAGCACAATGCAGGGCAGCTCGCACTTTGTGGAGTGGGAGACAATATGTGGGCAGGACGATAATATGTGTCGGAGCCGCATAGGTGATACGAAGCGCGTCGGGTGGGACCATGTGGGACCATGTAGGCCGGGTCATAATATGTGGCATAGGTGATACCAAGCGTGTCCGCCACGTTTTAGACTAAATATCAATCTCTTAAAGGACCCGGGAATCATTGATTGGGTCTGTTCTCACATGACTAAATGAGAGGAGGCTCTGGATTACTTCCAACTCGTAATCACCTAGTGGTGCCGGTCCCTTCTTTGCCGCGAGTTGGCTTCTGGACTACTTTCCACCGGCTCTGCCGGCGGGTGGTCCTGCCTCCACTGGTCCAGTCCGTGCCAGGACTGGGTCTCGGCCTCCAGGTCGCTCGCATCACTCTCTGCTTCTGTGTCATGGTCTAGGTGCTGATGTTCCCACTCCGCTGTGTCAGTGGAAGTCTCTGCCTCGTGGTTCTTGACAGTCACTTTGATTTCGTCCCTGACCCCGTCTCGTCTGCACCTCCTCTCTGCATGGTCCTTTGCTTCCGTAATCGCCAACTGCAGGCCCTAGTCTGCCCTCATTTCTTCTTCCTTTCCCCCTTCTATGTCCACCTTTAGTCTCGCCTCATGGTTGCAATGACTATAGTCTAAGATGGCCGTCACGGCGGGGCCATCCCCCGATATTCGTTCCCACCTCCATAGAAACTGGAGGTACTTTGGCCTGTAGCCGTACAACCCACTGCTGCGCACCATAGCTGAGCTCTCTTTCGAATAGACTATATACAGTGCTAGGCTACCGGCTCCGGAATAGCCAGGACTGAATACCCGGGGCACGCACACACAAACGAACTCGCGCGCTCACTTCTCCCCCGGGTCCTCCCTATTCAACTCACCCGTGCTCAGCGTAATAGGACTGCCTATGCCCAAGTAGCCAGTGACACATCTCGCTCACTTTTTATACGATCGCTACTCACCGCGATCCCCATGCTCTAAATGAGGGATTCAAATAGCTTTCAGAATTCTGCATTTTAATAATTTGTAATTCAAGAATTAATAAAATAAGATAAAATGAAACAAAGAAAGGGGGATGAGAGGCAGGACACCAATGGTCATAGTGCCAGCCCCTGCTGTCAGTCACTAATCACTGTCTCAAGCGTGAAGTGACCGCAGGCTCGACACGACAGCCCCATAACGGGATACCGATGGGCGCTTCCCTCCCCTCAAAACGTGCCGCTGGCCTACCCCTGATCGGTACCCGTGTCCGATGCCAAGGAGGGGGCTCATGACCCCCTGCGGGTTGATGAGCCTCCTACCAATGCGGTCGCGGGTGCTCCCCTTCTTGGGCCCCGTACTGATCACGGCTCATCGGTTAGGCTCACGGCGGCCGAAGTGTAAGGGTCAGGCAGTCTAGACCATCCATTCTTAGCTCAAAATTTGAAACTGGACTGTCCGCTCCTCATGAAATGACTAGAGGCCCTGGGGTCAAAGCCCAAAAGGCTAAGCGAAAAGGCAAATATAGTAGTTAGTGAGCGAACGTCATCCCCAGGACCTTTAGTGCCGCGACTACAAAAAAAAGAAGAGAAAACGTCAAGCAAAAAGTCTTCAAGACAGCAGTCTAAATCCAAACGCAGCCCACACAACATTTCTTTCCTCTACCAGAACCTATTTCATAACTCGGCGATCAGACACTCATTACTTTGTGGAGGTTAGAGGGCAGGTCTTCAGTGTGCAACGGAAGTAAAGGGCAAGCACCTGACCGACGGTGGAGGTAAAATGAGCGAGCGCCTGGTACACAGCGGAGGGCCGGGACACTGCGCCCTCCGACAACGCGCACACAAACACACACACACTACATATCAGTCATGAAAAAGATGAAAAAAGAACAATTCTGCTTTTCTTTTATTTATTTTTATTTTTTTCTTTTAAACCGATTTTCGTTTTTCATTTTTTACAAATCATAAATGAAGTCAAATTAGAAAAAAACAAATATGGGACTGTAGGGCTTTCAAAACCCTACAACCCAATATAGTTTTTTTTTTTCACTTCGTTTTTACCCCAAAAAAATATTCAAAAAATCGGGCCGCAAACTAGGCCTGGCGACCGCAGCTGCGGCCCACTTTTTCGGCCGCGGCGGCCGAATTGCCCAAGGCCTAGGCCGCGGGCGTCACATAGCTGACATCCGATTGTAGTTTGGAGAGAGGAAGAAGAAGAAGAGGAGGAGGAAAGCTCGGGGGCAGAATCCGGTAACCCTGACTACAGCGAGTCTAGTGAGAGTGGATCGGGGGAGCGGAGCAGCTTTAGTGAGTCGAGCAAGGAGAAGGATGAGGCAGTCGCACAAAAATGGCGAGAGAAGGCGGAGGGCAAGCGGCCCGTGGGTCAATCCGCCACGTTAGCGACGCGGCTTTTGCAAGGTGATCCTGCGCGAGATCCAAAGCCACCACAGGAGGACCGTGGGAGAGATGGTGTCACCATTGAGGAGGGATCTAGCAGCAGAGGAAGACGAAAAAGCCCTTCGCCGCCTCAATCCACACCGTCACGGTCCAACGTTCGCATACGTGGAGATGCGGGCGTTGGCTTCACCCCCAGTCATTATCCCGTCTTCCCCTTGATTACCTCACCTTCCACCAACTTGAACACCGACCCCTTTTCCCTCTCAGCTGGCACCCTTTCCTGCCTTCCCTATTCTATCAACTCTTTTCCACCCGACTCGTCGCCACCGTCTTCTCACATACAACCACCCGCTCTCTCGTAACTTCTTTCCCTCTCCATATCCTTCTCTTTAGCGTCACATGGCGTGACTATAATAATATAGAAGTTTACTGCATCATCGTGGGAACTATTCCCGCGTGCCAGGATTATGAAGATTTTCGCGCCACCATCCCCACACTCTTTGTACACTTTATCCTGATTACTTAGCCTCGTTTCCGCATCAGGATCATCGCTTCCCCCTCATTCTTTCGCGCCACCATCCCCACACTCTTTGTACACTTTATCCTGATTACTTAGCCTTGTTTCCGCATCAGGATCATCGCTTCCCCCTCATTCATCACACCGTTCACTACACTCGGCTTCCTACCGCAGATCGAGAGCTTCAACGACTCCTGCCACAACAGAAAAATTCCCACGAGAAATGAAAGTTGAAAAAACATTCCATAAAAAAAAAATCCTTCCTATTTATAAATTATCATTCCAATGTTCATCCAATTCTAAAATTTTCAGTTTTATTTGATAAATCCCCGTCTAAATATGAGCTTTCCCTTCCAACTACATTTATTACTTCAGGATGGAATGAAAGGCTGGACGAGTTTATGAAATGTTTTAATTAAATTTTCATTCCACTAGAACAAATATCGTCTAATTAAGATTGGATTAACCTATTTATGACTGGAAATTCTTACTTAGAATTACAGTCCAATTAAAATATTTCATGAATTCATCTAGACTTTCATTTCATCTCTAGCATGCAGTCCAAATAAGAAGGGATACCTTATTATTGGAATGAAAGTTTGCAAGTAAGATGAAAATTTTTAAAATTGAAATGACATTTTGTAAGATGGAATGAAAATTTAAAATTTAGATTGTAATTTACTATAAAATGATTATTTAATTTCGGGAAATTTTTCCGTTGCACCCCTTCTGTAAGCTCACCCCCGTCCTTCCCCGGGTCTCCCCCTGTCATAAGGTTGCCCTTCCCCGGTAACTCGTAAGATGAGACAAAACTTACACATGCCACATGGATGACTTCCACACTCTTATTGCACGGTAATTGGCAGNCCTTCCCCGGTAACTCGTAAGATGAGACAAAACTTACACATGCCACATGGATGACTTCCACACTCTTATTGCACGGTAATTGGCAGGTGTAGGTTCGACATTGCTTGCTGTTGTTTTCGCCCCTCCTCCGAGGGATCCTTGGATATTGTGTGTGCTGTGTTACCGCGTGTTCATTGAATGCGCGTTTCGCGTTCAAGTTTTAAACGCGGTGAACGCGCGTTCACTAAACGCGGCTGAACGCTTTTGACGCGTTCGCACAGAAGCCATGTAGTGTTGGGGGCGGCAGGTTTGGGGGGGGGGGGGGACAAGGTGGCGGGGGAGGGGCCAATGGCCCTGCAAAAAAAAAAAAAACGACCAAGTAATGGCCAAAAAAAAAAACGAAGCATCCATACGCG
>BFEA01000625.1:2256-17528 GCA_003427395.1 Chara braunii | reverse complement strand
GGCGACTCCTCCCCCACCACCAATCAATCAATCAATCAATCAATCAATCAAACCCCTTTTTTTTTTTCTTTTTTTTTTTTAATTTTGCATCTGCATTTTTTCAAAACACCTCATACTTCTGCAAAAAACATAAATTCATTTCTAAAAAATTACAGGTAAACTCACGGACCATATATCTCATGATAAAAATTGACCAAAAAAAATTCCTGTTTTTCTTTAAATATATATATATATATATTTTTTAAATCCAATTTCGTTTTTGATTTTTTAAAGATCCTAAACAAAGTCGGATTCAAAGAAAAAAAATATGGGGTTGTAGGGCTTAAAATTCCCTACAACCCCATATAAATATATATATATATATATATATATATATATATATATATATTTTACCAATTATTTAATTCAGGAAAATTCGTGTAAAATCGGGTCCGCGGTGCGGACCAGGTAGGCCGCGGATGCGGACGCATTTGGGTCCGCGATCCGAGCTCGACCCCCTGGACGCGTCCGCGGGTGTTACATAGGCGTTCAATAGCATTCAAATGTGCTACGCTCGACGTGGCACGTTTTTTTTGAACGAAACCTGGGTTCGGGGGCGCGCGCGCCAGGGGCCACGGGGTGGTGGTCTGCATTCATGGGGATTAAAAAAAAAAAAAAAAAAGGCCACCAGCGGCCACACCCCGGCGCCCCAGCGCCCCGACGCCCCAGAGCCCCACACCCAGGCGCCCTCGCGCCCCACACCCTAGTGCCCCGGAGCCCCGGCGCCCCAGCACCTTACCACCCCACACCCCGGTGCCCCAGCGCCCCAGCGTCCTAGCGCCCCAGCGCCATAGCACCACAGCGCCCTAGAGCCCCACAACCCGACGCCTAAGGGCCCTAGCGCCCCAGCGGCCCACACCCCAACGCCGCAGCGCCCCAGCGCTCCACACCCCGGCAGCCCGGCGCCCTAGCGCCCCAACGCCCCAGCCCAGCGCCCCAGCCCAGCGCCCCACAGCCCGGCGCCCCAGCGCCCCAACGCACCACCACCCCACACCTTGGCGGCCCAACGCCCCGACGCCCCAGCGCCCACACCCCGACTCCCCAGCGCCCCAGCGCGCACACCCCGGCGCTGCAGCGCCCAACCGCCCCGTCGCCCCGTCGCCCCAGCGCCCACACCCCGTCGGCCCACCTACAGCATCTTTGCCGCAGCACCCTACACCACACCCTCCATTCAACAACCCCCCAATCCCCCCACACCTCAGCGCCCACACCCTGGCGGGGGCATTGGACGGATAATTCAGCAACGGTTCTCTGGTTTTCTGAGATGTCGCATTTGGGTGTTGTGGGAGAGCTGGAAAAAACAAACACACGCAGACATGCACCCACATTTATCTAATTGTCACTCCATTCGTCATTCGTAGACCGAAATGCAAGTTCACAAATTGGTTTATCAGAAGCATACAATGAGAAAGTGGAAAAACATAAACCGATACATTTGACACTCATCATCCACAAAACACGAACACCACAAATGCCAAGACAATGTCTAAACCGAAACGAAAAGAAGTGTAGCATGGATAATAGCAAAATCATGCCAAAATGCATCCATCACATCGAGTCAAACAACTGCCTGTGACGGAGAACCTGGATCCAAACGACATAAAGAAATCCCTAAACGCCCGCGTCATCTACGTAAAATCCCGAACTACTATGCCGGTGACGGAGAACAGCTATGGTCCTGTGACTAAAAAAAAAAAAAAGAAATAGAATAAAAAATACGTAAATCAATGTCGCTAAAAACAAAAGAAAAAAACAACCGACACATAATGTCGAAGACCGAACCTAGTGCCTGTGTCTAAGTGCCAAACATAAAGAAGTGTGAACAATGAACCACGGTGAACGCTACACAAGACAAAAAAAAAAAACTATATAAGGAAAAAAAAAAAAAAAAAAAAACTATAAAAGGAAAAAAAAAAAAAAAAAAAAACGTATGCACACGGTTAAGGATCCTCATTTGAAGGCGAGCTCTGAGCAGACTGATGCGAAGCTCGTCCATGTGTCCCACCACTGCCACGCAGTCGACCTCGACGGGGTTGCTCTCGACGACCAGCATGGGAAGGCTTAGGAGGGTTGTTGTCCATGATAACTCTTCTGCCTCTGCTAGGTTTGACGCCTGCGGTTGCTAAATCAACATGTCGGCGCGACTCGCGGCGCATAGGCAGACCATCTGCTCCTGAAGTCTCCCCCTTCTGGAGTCGATCGATCGGCACATGTCGGGCCTGTCTCGCTCGTTGACCCACCTCGGGCTCCTCTAAAATGATGGAGGCCTCTCTCAACCCGTACGTCAGTGGCCGCTGCACCGCCTCTGCATCGCCATCTCGTGCGCCCTCACGTCCGCCATAGATGTCGCCACTATCCCCACCTCTATTGCCAAACCCCGACGCCGCAACATCTCGACGGCCCGCACTGCTGGATACCCCTCTCAAACCTGGCTGACGACCCGCGCTCGTAGATGTCACTCGTCTCGTCTCGCTCCATGGCTGATCAGTGCAATCGAACAACATTGTGTCCCGTCCATGGTCGCTCGTGTCTCTCTGTCTGTGAGTAGCCGACCTCGGGGTGTGACTGCCGCGCGGCTGGACATCTGCGGACCCTCGTGACAATGGCCCTGCACCCCCGTGAGAGGGCACTGCAATAGAACCTCCAGATGCCAGGCTCGGGCTGGCTGGCGCCCAAGACAAGTCCGGTTGACCGGTGTCTATCCCGGTGTAATCCATCGTGCCAAGCGCCTTCAACTCCTCGGCAGTCATACAACCGAATGGAAGGGTGCCGCGAGGATGCGGCGCATACCTCGACTGTGTCCTCTTTGTAGACGGTGCGAAAGGGGGGATTGGAGGCGCGCACATGCCCCTGCCTACACGTCGCTCTGCGATGGAGGTGACACCACCCGCAGGACGCATCGGATCTATAGGAAATGGTGCCTCATGTCGCACAATTGGGCCCACTGCCGTGCGAACCACCAAGCTCCGCGACACCTCATGCCTCCCTCTGTCAAGCGTACCGATCGCCTCCTGTCTCGCTCCGGCCCCGCCGTCGTCCAATGTATGTCGACCGCCCTCAACCAACGACACCGGATCAGCATGGACTCGCTCCTCTACCCCCCCGACAACAGCATCCCCGCCAACATCCTCCCCCACCCCCGTGGTCGGCGATATCGTACCTGCCCATGCCAATGGTGCGTCATCATCAACGCCCATTGGCTGGCCCGTCTGTATATCCTCCAAACCTGGAGGTATCTCCTCGGTCTCGGGCAAAGCATCCTCGGTCCTCTGCCCGTTGTGAAGAGGCTGGTCGGGCACTGGACCCGGTGTCGGAGGGCGCGGTGTCCCGACCCTCCTATGCGTACCAAGTCCCTGCTTGGTGTCGGTCTCTACTCCGACGTTACGGCCTGAAGGCGAGCCCTCAAAACTTCTATGACCCCTAGTACCCAGGCTGTACCCGACGTGGACTGGTCCTGTTGGTGCCCCCTCAACAAAAGGGGTGGGGTGGGCCACAGGACTTTCCTTTGGTCCACGCAGGCTCGGCGCCTTGCTGTACAACAGAGCACTACCGGCCTGTGGCCGTGGTAGCCGCCGGGTTCGCCCTAGGATGCGAAGGTAGAGGAACGGGCGCTGCCTTTTGTATTGCGCGCCAAGTGCCCCTCTACTTGGTTATGGGTTAGGTGCATGAAACAGGTCGCTGTCAGGAAAGGAAAAGGCTGAGCGAAAAGAACGAAAAGAAAGTAAAATTGTAAGAAAAAATAAAATGAAAAGAGGGCTAAACGACTGATCGGTGTGCGGATCAGGGCCCTTGCTTTAATTCAGAGTAATCCAGCGACAGTTGGTCGCTGCATTGTTGAGTTTTTCTTTTCGCTTATTATTATTATTATAATTATTAATATCTCAAACACGACTTTCCTTTTAGGCCTCCATCACTTCAGAGGGGAGGCCGACGGTTCCATTTCGAGCTGCGATTACTCTGACGGCCTAGGCTGGCCGACCCCTCGTAAATCACCTGTGCCAGATCTCCTAGCCGAGCTTCGCGCGGAGGAACCCCAAAAGAGGGGCGATCCGCGACCGCATCGGTAGGAAGCTTATCAACCCTGAAGAGGGTCATAAGCCCCCTCCTTGCCATCAGACACGGGTACCTGTCAAGGATAGGCCAACAAGCGCGTTTTGAGGGAAGGGAAGCGCTTGTCGGTATCCCGTTATGAGATTTCCGTTTTTTTTTGGACAGTGGTCATATCGCGATGATTAGTGACTGACAATAGCATAGTAGGTTCGGCCCGAATTCCGACTGTTGAGTTTCGGTCTTTCGTGTTTTATAGATTATTTAGTTTTATTTTGTTTTATAATTTTTGGAGCATTAAAACTTGAAGAAAGCCCAAAGCTGAAACTCTTCGTTTAGAACGTGGGATCATGGCGAGTGGTGAGCCTATAAAGGGATGAGGCAAATGAGTCTTTAGCAGCGTGCAGGCCTCTTTTACTGTGCTGACGCTGTTGGCCTGAGAACGGTGGATAGTCTGCGTGCACGAGTGCTGAGTAACGAGCTGTGACTATCTGGCAATCGGCTATGGCACGCAGCAATGGCCTGCACGGCTACCGGCCGGATTACTGGAAGTACACTACTCGCTGGTCTCCTATGTCTGGCGAAGGTCCCAGGATCACTACGATCCTGAGTTACATTGGGGGAGACGAGGCGAGTCTGAAGGTTACCGTGGAGGGAGCGAGAGACGAGGAAATGAAGAGGGACCAGAGACTACAGTTGGCGGTCATGGAATCTAAAGACCGGGCGAAGAGGAGGATGCGGAGGGATGGGGTCACAGCTGAGGTTCGGGTGACCTTTATTTACCACGAGGTTGAAACCTCGACAGACACGGTGGAACGCGAGCAGCAGTACCTGGACCGTGACTCAGAGGTGGAGAGTGAGGCCAGTGACCGGGAGACCTGTCTCCAGTTCTGGAACAGGCCAGGCCAGGTTCACAAGAACCACCCTGGGGCTCAACCTGTGGAAGGCGGACCCGAGGCCAGCTCGCGACAGCTGAGTCCCAGAGGGCGCGGGACAAAGAAAGGCGGGAGGCAAAGGAAGAGGGGGTGATCGTGTCAAGTGGTGAGTGAGAGAGAAGGTGCACAAAAGTCAACACGTGTGAGTGAGTCGCAGAGAGGAGGCCGAAGTGGTTACACGTGGGCGGCCAGCTACGCAGCGGATGAGTGGGGGCGAGCGGGCTCGACTGAAGAGAGTCGACGAACAACTTGACCCCTGCCGCCGGGAAAAGGGATGCGAAGAGGTCCGTGTGAGAACGAAGGACAGAGAGTGTCAGTCGCGATCAAAGAGAGAGAGTGACATGACACCAGCTCGCGGCTGGGAACTAATGAGTAGTAAGGTCTCGAGGATGAGTGCGCGACAGAGGCACGACGAACTACTTGCATGAAAAGGGAGTTAGTCGTTGTGTGTGCAAGGAGAGAGTCCAAGGAGAAGAGGGGTCTACTAGAGCCGCGTGATTCTGCTGATGACGTCCGCTCCAGGTAAGTCACGATGAGCGATACACGTAACGGCCTCGCTGAAGAACGAGAAAGGGAAGTGGAGTGCGACTTCTGAAAGGGTGAGATTTGTTGCTGATGTCAACTGGGTTGGTGTTTGACACTTCCATTGCATAAGGCTCGTTTGCAGTTCCCCGCGAAGTCAGTGATACTCCAAGCTGGCTAAGTTGAGAGGGTTGTAAGGGAGTGAACTGTTTTTTTTTTGCTCAAGCGAGAATGCTGTGTCTGGACGTGCAGTTGACGTCATTTTTCTCCTTCTTCAAGTGATCCGTCTCGCCAGTCATCTCAGATTTCAGCACAATCAACGTCTTCTCTTAATGCACTAATGATGACTGCACGCTATCTGTGTACCGAATGATTAGTGCGTGTATAGGAATGGCGACTCACGTGCGTAAGAGGAAAGTAACGCATCATTTGTTTTGAGTCTGGCGGGAAAGGAAGGTTTTCAGTGTACACACTTCTGGGTGACGATTAGATCCCCTAGGCGTAAGCCTTACTAAAGTGGTCTTGTTGCGCCTTGTCACTATGTGAGATTTAGCAAAGAAGGAGCAGTAATTAAGGCTGGGTCCTGAAAAGGCTAAGCTTGACAAGTTGGGGGATTAGCGTGAATGGCAGGTGAGCGACAATTGGCGGAGAGGGGTGTATAGCAGTGTTTTGTTTTGATCTGAAAGGGATTCCCTGCTTGTACGAGTCTTGCATCCCACCCTTCATGACCAAGTAAAGAAGCGGGAAAGGACCTTCTGCTGGTCTGAACAGGGGCTGATTGAGTAGATCATTGGTCGCGACGGGAATGGTTCGCTGCCTCACGGGGTTCACCTCGTGCAGTCAACAAACCTTCTGTCAAGGGATCGCTCGTTGAGAGTGCGGTTGCAAGTAGCATTACGCTTTCGTACACACTTAATCAAGAGAAGCGTCAATAGGAAGATAGACCGGCCATTTGCTGAGGGCGGTTACCACTGTTAGCCGGTGATAAGAGGCCCAATAGAAAAGGGGCATCGTTACGACGATTCTTTGGGTTCTCCTATGTGATTGTTGTGGTTAAGCCTGGTCAGTGGTGCGATATTGACTGGTCTGGCTGTTCGGCTTTAGAGTGCTCATCTCTATCTGAAGGGATTAGTACCGTGATTATCGTGAAGCGGTACGAGGGAAAAGGTTTGGGAAGGACAAAGGAGGAAAGGTAGTTCGAGAATAATAGAGAACTGAAAACTTGATCACAATGACAGGGAGCTATTGACATGTTTCTCAGCCTCTCAAGAGATGAATCAGATAAGTATGCGGGTTGTTTGTGGAAGTGGGTCATTCAGGGAAGACTGGATGTTTCTTTTGCCATAAACTCATCGGATGTCTAACCCCTCTCATGCCTAAACCCCTCGACTGTACCGAGATGAGCGATAGACAGTAACAGGGCTGGACTCTTACCGCCTAAAATGCTAAAAAAGTTTTTGTGAGGTTTGCGTGAGAGGTGTGCATGTATACCAGGACTAACAACAGGCGTGCCATGGGTGATTAGCACCAAAGCTATTGGGTCTACTGCAAATCAACTATGTGAATGACTAGGAATAGAGGGTCGGGATACTAGCAGCAGGTTCTCTGAATGTTTTTATTTTCATTCTCATGGAAAGTCTTATATATGAGTGAACGGCTGATGATTTATGAATGATTGTGAAAATCAGTCTCGTGATAAAGTGACGAAGATGCCGTCTTGCCCAGTTTCTCGCCTGTATGTACTGCCCACATCGAGTAATATATTGATTGAGCAGGGAGATCGACTAGGAATCAAAAGGTCACACAGATCAGGGACATTGGTTCAGTATATGAGAATGCACTATCAGGCCTATGTAAACAGCTGCGTAAAACTACGATGGTCTTGGCTCAGTCTTTATTTGTTGGCATTGAACTGGGAACGGCATGAGTGAAAGTCTTGACAATGACAAGATTCAGAGATGATACTGGCCCTCGAAACTAAGAAAGTTAGCGGGCGACGCAAGAGTCTATGCGAGACCCCTAAGGGTGATCTGATTCGCCCACTCAGTGTATGCGTGGCTGGAAGTTTTAAAAGCGGGGTATCGACGTGTGATGGGTGAGAGACAACGTGTCCTAAAACGGGTAGTTTACTTACTAGTAAAGTTTCTCCTGGACGGTGATTGAATGACATTCACTAATTAATTTTGATAATAGTATAACGAGCTACTAGAGACAAGATGAAGAACCGCACGGCCACTCTCCCATCAAAAATCACTCAGCATTGGTTAGCTAAGTTTTGTTGATTGTTTGTTCTTCACCTCGGCCTAGGCCCAGTTGTGAGATCCTAACCAGCTACGCCTTGCCTTCAAGTTGGGAGGTTAACCATATGGTTTTGCCCTGCCGGTGAAAACAATTGGAACATACTATGCCGTGCATTGGGCTCTGAGCTAAAGAAAAGGGAAGTCTCAAAATCAATGCTCCGTGTGATCAGATTAGCCCCTCCCTGTCATCATTCCAGTAGAGACTGTGGTCGGGGGCAAACTCTGTTGTGAGATATGCCCCCAACCACAGACTGCTGCTGACCTGCTAACTTATCGAACGGAGGTCTAACGAAAATGGTACTAGACCTGTCATGGCAAATTAAGGGCACCCTGGCTATACTTTGTACCCTTGATCTGGACTGGGAAGCATAGCTAAAGGGGTAAGACACCTAGAATGACCGATAAGAGACCCTCCCTTGAGTAGTCAGCTGAGCTTTTGGCTCTCGTTCCGTGAAGGGTTGTTAATGTCCTAAGTGTAGTAGCTATAACGCCCCCAGATATGGGTAGTGAAAAGGCTTTGATGGTATCTCTCACACTATACCAAGGTGAGCCTAAGGCTTGGGAAGAGGAAACACCTGGAAATCTTCAATGTCACTTGAAGTTAATGAGAGAAAGTGCACTTAGTTTAGTGGAAGCTCAGAAAAGTGTCAAGTATATTATACACTTTTATGGTCCAGACGGAGAACTGCATGGCACCTACTCATTCACGAAGAAGATTGAGCAGGCCTGACAGAGGTCTGGGAGAGTATAGGAATGCTCAGACCCCACTCAGCAACTAGACCTGTCAACAAAGTGGCGTTCAACTGTCTGCTTCTCCTTGCTATCAATTGATCCATATTGTATCATGCTATCAAGTGAATAGTGTTGCCTCTTGTCATCAAGTAAGCAGTACCCCAAGCCCTGCGAATAGGTAAACGGTACTCCGTGCTCTGCAAGGTGATAGCTATCTCAGCAGACTTTGTATCTCCGCAGACTTTGTATCTCGGCAGACTTTGTATGTCGGCAGACTTTGTATCTCAGCAGACTTTGTACTCAACAGACTTTGTACTCAACAGACTTTGTACTCGGCAGACTTTGTACTCAGCAGACTTTGTACTCAGCAGATTCTGTATCTAGCAGATTCTGTATCTAGCAGACTTTGTACTCAACAGATTCTGTATCTAGCAGACTTTGCACTCGGCAGACTTTGTGCTCAGCATCTAACAGTCAAAACCAATGAACCTGTAATCAGTTGTTCTATAGTTACAGCCATATGTATTTTCCAGCAGATGGTAATAGTTTCAAAGTTTTACCACCAAGTGACCAGTGGGCCGCTATCTACCATCTCGACAATATTCAGTTCTCAATCGGTAGTTAATCAGTAACATTCAGTTTTCTCAATCGGCAATCAATCAGTAATATTCAGTTCTCAGTCAGCAGTCAATCAGCAATACTCGGTTCTCAATCAGCGACCGATTTTTTCAGATACATGAGTGAAATCACCCCCATTTCAGTTGACCCATCGGTCCTTGACAACCTCAATATAATAGCTACAAAGGAGAGCTTTCCCAACAAGTATGTCAAGGTCGATGGGTTCAAGCGCGAAGATTTGTCTATCTTCGTCGTCCTCACCGAGTTTGCTGAAGGTACAGTCAAAGACCTGCGGATTTTCCTGAAAAAGGGGAACGAGACACACCCTCACTTTGACGCAGTTTGGGTTGCAGCAGCCATGTTCCTGCAATGAAAAGCCGAGAGACTCAAGGGGGGCACAAAGCTAGTCCACAACTTTGGTCCTAAGCTTTTCGTCGATTATCCTAAGCCTCCGGCACCCTTCACCCTCCCTGACGGCTCTTATTGGGGTGGACTGGTGGACTTGGCCAAGAGATACATATCGCCAGCACTGATCGACTACGAGGCAGTGACTGAGCCCTCCGAGTTTCTACATCTCAGGAGGGGCATTTTCTCTCAGCCATATCTCCCCACTCTATGGGAGGAGTTTTGTGCCATGATTGACTTCCGTATCATGGGACTTGGATGGAAGAGTTCGGAACTAGCAGGCTTTAGGTGGCTTTACATACAGAGGCCCAAACCTCAGGGAATACGGAGGCATGGCAAGAAGTCCAAACGACAAACAACAAAATGAGAGATTGAGTGTGAGGTTTAGAGGGATGAGTGAGGACTCTTGATTGGTGTTGGTCATACTCTCTTCCATATGTGCTTTCTGAAACTATTATGAGTTCTCATTCTTCCCTCATTTCACATGACCTTGTTGTTGTCGTTGTTCGAGTCAGTCGGTCTTGTTTCTTGCATTGTTCCTGCTTGATTCTGTCACAGTTCTCAAAACGAGATTGACATAACTGATGCATGTATATCGCCCCACAATTTTATGATTATTATTTGCATGATTCTCTGCTGTTCCGAATCAAAATAAAAGATTCCTAAGACCGGGGTCCGGCGAAGACCGCAATTGAACGGTCTCGCTCGAAGCCGGACACACACAACAGGAAGGGATTTGCATAATTTAATTTATTTTATTTTGCGATCAGCAACAAAATCCTGCGTGACAGCCTGTTGACTTTCCGGTCGCCTGAAGTGGCCTGACTGGACAAAGTGCGACACCGGGTCGCCAGGTGTGGTGAGCGCAGTCGCATGCAACCCCTCTGCCTCCCCCTGCACCCCAGCTATTGTCCCTCCACCCGTCTCGGCTCTGCCGTCACCGCCGCCGGCTGCCTCCCCATGCAACTCTGCTGATGTCCCCGGGCCTGCAGCTGCCTCCCCCTCCGTCCCTGCCGAAGCTGGCTGGAGCACAGGTGCCTCCGCCTGTATCTCGTAGCGAACCTCTGTCATCGGGCCGACGTGGCGAGCCGCCTGTGCGTCAGGGGGCAACCCCCTAAACGTCCCCAACTGTCTCTGTCGCTCCTCCGTCGCTAGACAGGCCAACTCCTGTGTCCTGGGGTCAGCTCGTGTCAGGAGGCAAGCTCGACGACTATCGAGTCTGTCCAACCTCTTTGTCGATGTCTCTCCAGGGGGTGTCGCCTCCTCGTCTCTCTCTATCTCCGCTGGTGACGCTCCTAACTCTCCGTGCATGGCAGAGGTGAAAGTCTCCGGCTGCAAAGCGCTGATCTGGTGTCATATGGCCTGCACACCGGCAGACACGTCCCCCCGAGAATCGCAATCTCCATGCGGCGGTCCCAAATCACCAAACTGACTAAAACCTTCACCGCCGCCCATCGACACCCTGTCATCACCACCCCCCCCAACACCCTCCGTCTCAACAGCCTCCTGAATTGGACTGCGTCCATCTCCTCCGAACGGAGGAGTACGTCGACCAGTCGGCCTCTCCACAACTCTTTCGACCCTCTCAGTCGGTGAAGGACCGCCCACCAATCTCTCCTCTAATCGCTGTCTCGGCCCCTTCACCAATTTATGCAATCGCCCTCTCGGGGGTGAACCTCGATGAAGCTTACCTGACGGAGGGGGAACAACGCCAGATGAAGCCATCCCACTACGCAAACGTCCGGGATGATGCCCTGCAATACCGCCGCCGCAAGCTGACTTTGCCCTCCTGGAACACGCAGAGTCGTGCGCCGCCTGCGTATCGACAGACTGTGGCCCCGGACACGAAGGCCGCTCTTGCTCAAAAGGGCTCCCGTCACCTCCGCCAAAAAGGTCGTCCCCGCCACTACGTCTGCAGACCTCCTCCGGGTCGTTCCACTCATTAGTCTCTCCAGGTCCTCCTGCGGGATGGTCTGCAGCTCCCGCCCGCTCCTCCAATCCCTTAGCGCCCTCGTCACCACTGTCGTCGTCTCTAGGGTATGGCCGCAAAGTGGCGGCCCGAGTCCCGAAAACATCTCCGACCTCTCCAGGAGAAGCTCTCGACCCACACGGGTCTCGAATCCAGGAACGTATCTGCCTCTCCCGGTCCTCCTGCGACCTGCTCGGGTCCGTCCCCTGCCACGACGGCTGAGTCCCAATGCCTCCCTCGATATCCAACATGGACTCGTCGCCTGTCCATGGCAATGCAAACCCGCGGCCAGCTCGCTGATGAGAGAGAAGGCGGACGTTGGCCGAGATCTCGACCAACTTCGCAACCTTCTCGAACTCGAGCTTGTTGCGCTTTTTCATGTGCACAGCCTCGTGGATGGCCCGGTTCCTCTTTGCAGGAGAGGAACATGTCCACATGTACATGACACGAAGAGCGATGGCCTGCAGCTGCGGGGCGCACTGTCCCCACTTCGACCACCAACAACCGGCCTCATACGTCTCCACGTCGCCGATACACCTCTTCGCCTCCCTGTCTCCGTCCCTCCCCCCCCACGCAATCCCCCCTCTCCGTGTGTGGAAGTCGCGGAGCTAGGCACATGCAGCCTCGTAATCAGGGCTCGCGACACTAAACCCAGTCTGTGTGCGAATATACGTCTCCACCTCCTGTACGATTCTATCGTAATCGCTGACGACGCCCTCGTAGTACCTCAAGTCTCTGCGACTAGGACAGAGAAGGTGAGCAGCGGCGTGCGCGGGCTTCAACATGTGAGCGCACCGAGCCTGCACCTTTTGCATAATGAATTGTGCAACGCCCGATGGAAGTGCGCGGACCTCACGTGCCACATCGTGAGCCACGTCCTGCGTCCACTGCACAACCCTCGACATGTGCAGCCCTCCTCGGTCCAACCTGCGAAGCATGTCGTACACGAGCTCTATGATGCGGATGAGGACACCCATGGAATCCCACCAAGGACCATGCCGCACCTGCCACCTCACCCACCAAGCCAGCTGAGCAACGCTACTGTCCCAGGGGACCAAACCCCAACCATCGTCGTCCACCATCCTCTCCAACGCTGACCTGACTGCCAGCAAACGCTCCATCATGGCGAACACGGAGGCGAATCGTGTCTCGCAGGGATAAACAAGCCCCATCTGCTTGCTCTCCCCCTGAAGATGTAGAGATCGACGCCGTGCTCCTTGATGAAGCGCACCACCGCTCTCCCACGCACAATAATGTCCTTCGACCACGGGCTTGACAAGCCAATATCTGACAACATTTTGTTGCAGACATGCACCGCGCACGGCAGCCACGTGATCCGTCGAATCTTCGACCTCTGTTCAGGACCCTACAGCATGTTTGACGCAGCGTTATGTAGAGGCAGAGTCCGTTTAGATGACATTCACCCATGGAGGAGGAAAGTCATCAAACACCTTGATCCATCGTGCCAAGACGTCACCCGCCTGGTCTCTTTCGCCCTCCCTGTTCATTGTGCGCACCATCATCACTCCGCGCGACCCGCCCGCAAGGAAGTTAACGATCGGTCTCGCATCCCGCGACTTCCTGCCATCGGACATGATGGTGGCCCCCGTCACATAGAAAGGAGCCC
This sequence comes from Chara braunii, assembly GCA_003427395.1. Taxonomy (NCBI): domain Eukaryota; kingdom Viridiplantae; phylum Streptophyta; class Charophyceae; order Charales; family Characeae; genus Chara; species Chara braunii. The sequence continues at coordinate 4,334 of BFEA01000625.1, read as the reverse complement.
TGACCTCTGCGAGATCCCCGGCCACATCGTCGGCAGTGTGGGCAACCATGTCCATGTCGACGATCTCATTGTGGGACGACCACAAAACCTTTACTGGCCCCAGTAATTCCCTAAAGTGCCTCACGAAATCCTTCCATGGCTCGCTCCGGAAAACGTTGAACGCCAAGTGCTGACTGTACACAAACCGCAGAAACTTCTTCTTGAACTTCATCTGCCATTGCGAAGAAAAAGACTCAGTGATAGTGTGTTGTCTCATCCTCTTTTGCCCGCCTAGCCTCACCGCCTCCTCTCTCTCCTTCCTCTTCCCCACAGCAGCCGCCTCGTCTTCGGCATTCCAATGCTCCTGAGAGCGAGCCGACACGTTGTGAGGAAACCCGGGGAGGGGGCCCTGCCCGTCGCTGAAGCCAAGGACAACGGCGTCTGTCACCCGCCGTGTCCGCATCAGAGGTCCTCAGTGACGCGACAGGGGAGGAGGGTGCATTCTCCCTGTCATGCAGCCCACTCCAGACTATATTAGATATTTTTTTTTTGCTGCACACGAAATTTGTTCAAAGCTTTAAAAAAAAAGAAAATAATATGAACATGCCCAGCTCGTAGTCCCAAGATCTAGGCTGAAGGGAACCATATCGGATTTTCCGCCCGATTCAATGCAGYCGAGGGGCATGGTTATACCTGATATGTAAACACGRCTCTCCTTACCGCACGTGTGTAGGTATGACAATGTGATTTCTCATTGTAGACTTCAACCACCCTGAACAAACATCATTCTTACGGTCAGTCTCGTCCCCGTATCTCAGTAATAAGCGCGGTACCCGATTTACCGTGTTTTGACATCCATAACCGTCATGGTGCTCCCAACCAAGATGTTTAAATCGGGACCAATTAGAAATCTGAACGGTGAAGTCATTCGTTTTAAGGTCCCCCTGATGCACGCGAAAACCGATCTTTGATTAGAGCTTCCAGCCAGATGCGGCAGTTATTATACCAATGTAATGTCTTTTTCTCATGCGGGAGTGGTTTGGTTCCCTGCGCAGCTGCAGGCAGTCATAATCTTGGGTTCAACGGCCCTTACAGATGTGTCTGACTTCATAGGCTCTCTCTCTCTCTCTCTCTCTCTCTCTCTCTCTCTCTCTCTCTCTCTCTCTCTCACACACACACACACGCTCACGCAGTCTCCCTCGCACACGTACATGCTCACACAGTCTCTCTCTCACTCACTCCGCGCAGCCCCCCCCCTTCATTCACTATGCTCTGCGGGCTCAGACTCTCTCTTCCTTTCTCTGCGAGCACAATCCTCCTCCCTCTGTCTCCGATCTCCCTGCAGGCGACAGTTCGGGGCAGCAGGTCTCAGAGGACCCGTAGCCTTAACAATTCATATTAATTTATCCCAAAAATAAGCAAAAGGTAATTAGTGGGATGATTGTTACTGGTTCATCACAACCCACATCCTGGTTCTGATGTTTCGCTTCTCAGCCAGTGATAAGGGCTGTTTACTTTACCGTCCATTGTCATTCAGTGCRGAATAGCTCGCTTCGCAGCCAGCAGCAMTGCCCGGTCGCTTCACCGTCCGATTTCGTCAACATAGGAGTAGCACGCATCGCAGYCAGCGACAAGGGCCGTGCACTTCACCGTCTGATCTTATCACCAGAGGTGTARCACGTTCCGCGGCCAGCTCTACTGGCCAATGGCATTCCCGCCTGGTCTCATCAACAGCGGAGCAGCTCGCTTTCCAGCCAGCTTTACTGGCTGTACACATTACTGTCTGGTCTCACCGACAGCAATCACATTACCGTCTGGTCTCTCCAACAACAATCACATTATCGTCTGGTCTCATCATCAGCAATCACATTACTGTCTGGTCTCTCTATCAGCGTTCAGATTATCGTCTGGTCCCCCCCAACAGCAATCATATTATCGTCTGGTCTCATCATCAGCGGGAAATGTGAAATGCTTGACTACCCACCATCAGCGGGAGTGTGAAATGCTTGATTACCCACCAACAACGGGGATGAGATATGCTTGATTGCCCGTCAACAGCGGGAAAATTAAATGCTTGATTACCCGCCAATAGCGGGGAT
>BFEA01000624.1:834047-849528 GCA_003427395.1 Chara braunii | reverse complement strand
TTTTTTTACAATATGTTAGTAAGAAGTGCATTCTACAGATTGGTGTAAAGTATGGTTAAAATAACCCTTTGGTTTTCTTATAAATGAGGGTGAAAATTGGGGGGTCGGTTAACCTTCTCTCTACCCTTGATAGACACGTGCGTAGATTCTCCTCCGTCCAGAAGGCATTGGCTTTCACTTGTTGGATAGGCAGCTCCATCAAGGCTCTGTGGTTGAACCACCGAAGATTGAAGTTTTTATCCTCCTAAAAAAGGACGTACAAATCTGTGGTGGTTATCGTCATTAAACCATCGAATTGAGAGAGGGTTGCCAGGACTCCAGCCAGATAATGCCGGTGTAAAAAGGGGTCTATTTTTTTCTTAAATTCCTTGTCCCTCGGACCAGGGAGGGACCATATATTGTAGTAGCCCCACCCTCGCAGTGTATAACCTGACAACTTGAAGTGAGGAAGGTTGTGTTGCAGAAAATTCAAACGAAATACCCACGGACCATATATTGTAGTAGCCCCACCCTGGCAGTGTGAAACCTGATAACTTGAAATGAGGAAGGCTGTGTTGCAGAAAATTCAAACGAAATACCCACATGGTAGAAGAGAAAACAATCGCATGCCTAACCTCACTGGGTCACCGCATCTCCTCGTAGCACAAATATAGTGTAACCTCAGGCATTGATTACTTCCCCAATGAGGAAGGATGAACCCCGCTTTGTGCTGAATCAAAGTCTGCCCTACTCGCCTCCTTAATTTTCCTTGACGATCTTCTGCACAGTGAGGAGTAGGGGAGACACAAATCAGGCAAAGAGATTTAAACAGAGAAAGCTAGTTTAGTAGTTTAGTAGTTTATGAATAGTTGCGACGAGCTTCCCCCTACGATCCTAATTAGCCACTAACCACACAAATGAAGAAGGCTCTGTTGCATAAAATTCAAACGAAATACCCTTGCGGCAGGAGAGAAAGCGATTGCAAACGCAGCCCTGGTGCCTAAAACCACAGCACCTCCTACCCCACCACGTGGTGGAAACCTATGTTTATTGCAAACGAGTATGTGCCCACGAGAGAGCGTGATGAATCGAAAGCGCGGTCGAGTGGGAGAAATTGAAATATGTCAAATTGGAATACTGCATGGCAGGGCTCAAAACAATCTCACAAACAGCTCCGGAGCCGATCCTCATGATACCCCCTGCTCTGCTACGTGGCCAAAATCGGCTATGTGACCGTTCGAACGCACTGAACGCGCGTTCGCTTTCGAACGTGAGCGTTCAAACGGTTGAACCGTCGGGGGTTGCGTTCAAATGCGTTCAAACAAGTTTAAACGCGCTACGTGCCACGTGGCGTGAATTTTTGGAACACAACCCCCCCATCCACATGCGTGCATGACAGACTACAGGTGGGGGATTTGTTTCTTCCAAAAAAAAAAAAAAAAAAAAAAGTGCGGCAATGTACATTTCCATGTTCTAGCGGTAGATTCATTCGATTTTGCTCAGAAAATGGATGGAAGTACNAAGTGCGGCAATGTACATTTCCATGTTCTAGCGGTAGATTCATTCGATTTTGCTCAGAAAATGGATGGAAGTACCATGAGGTTAGCAGCGCCGTTCGAGACTTTGCTCTCTCTCCCTCTCTCTCTCTCTCTTACACACACACACACATACACACACACGAACACACACACACACACACACATGCACACACACACACACGACAGTGTATTTTTTTTGTGGAGCGGAAGATTCATTCGATTTTGCTCATCCAGGCGACGAAAGTAGCGTGAGGCCAGCCGCACAGTTGGAGACTTACCTGGTCTCCCCTCTCTCTCTCTCTCACGCACACACACACACATACACACACACACACACACACACACACACACACACACACACACACACACACATATACACACAGAGCAGTGCATTTTTTCATATCTAGCGGAAGATTCATTCGATTTTGCTCATCCAACCGACAAAAGTAGCATGACGCCAGCCGCGCGATTGGAGACTTACCTGGTCTCCACTCTCTCTTTCACACACACACACACACACACATACACACACACACACACACACACACACACACGACCCCCAGGTTCCCCGCCCACACCCTTGTGTCCTGCACAAACATGTCAAACGCGTTTAGCCGCGTTCAATGAACGCGCGTTGAACGCGTTCAAAACATGAACGTGAAAAGCGCATTTATTGAATGCGCGACAACACTGAAAATCGGGCTGGAGTAGGAAAATTCAAAATGGCAAAAACACAATAGCGACGTGCCAACGGTCACATCAATCACCCAAACATCCCCGGGGTCGATCTTCACCGCAGCATCGATCCTCACGACACCCCGTGCTCTGCCACATGACCAACATCGCGCTCGAGTAGGAAAATTGAAAAAGGTGAAAACGCAATAGCCACGTGGCAGGGGTCAGATCAATCACCCAAGCATCACACTCAGCCCTATCCTACCCCTTCACGCCACCATCCCACTCCTTGCTCCCCCGCATCCCCTCCCAATTTACCAATCAATCCATTCATCCTGTATGCTCGACCCTTCCCCCAATCAACACCGAAAGAGCAAAAGCAGGAATACAAGAGGGGAGGGAGGAGGGGGGGGGAATGTGAAAGTCCGGTCGCACTTGCCATAACGTTGTTATTGGTGTTGTTGTAGTTGGTGTCACTCCCGGACGCGCACGAACTCGGGAGTGCCGTCGAAATTGATAAAACGACTTCCCACACCACCAGGAATAGGCATGCTATGAGAGCTTGGCCAGTATAGCCCCATCCTTTATTCAGGGGTAGTCCCTCTGGGACACGCTGAAGAGAATCCATCTGTCATCCCAGTTAAAAATTGAACCGCTGATGCGGTCCCATTGAGATCTCCACCAATTCGAGATTGTTGAAGATAATGGGCAGTACAACCATAAATGTGTGGCCGACTCTGGCGACTGTTTGCATCTGGTGCATAGGACCTGGATATTCATTCCTCTTTCAGCCAACCAGACTGCCGAAGGGGTAACCGGGAGTGATAATAGCCAAAGAAGAGCTGCAGCTCTAAGGATTGAGGCCTTCTGGAGCTGGGCCCAACATCTGGGAATGTCTTGGGTGATTACTTCCTCGTCTAAGGGGAATGCCCTTGGGCCTTGTCCATCTGGAGATGGCAACCTAGGATGGAGATCTGCCTGACAACAGTAGTTCATATCCACCGGCGGAGGTGTTCCCCGTATCTAGACTTCATGTAAGAGTTTCTTTGAACCTCTCCATGACCCAAGCTTGGGATCCAGTCGGAGATTTAGAATAGGGACTCCCCTGCCCCACACTGCACAGGACCAGGAACCCGTATCATTGCATGTTTCCCGAACTCGTACTTGGAGTAGACTTCCCCGTGGCCTGCGGGGGGCTTCTCCCGAGTCTGCGCTGCGTACTAGTTGCAAACTGTTGGAACCCGGGGATTTCTCCCACACCTGGAATTGTCTTGTTCCATCAACGTCAATCAACATCAGCTTCCAAAAAATCCCTGGTTGGCTTGCAGCCAAGTTGCAGGTGTATTGCAGACAAACCAGGCCCCCAGACGGCCGAAGGGGAAGTTCCTTCTAGAATCAGACCAAGAAGAACCTTCCAATTTGGGGCGATGGTGGCCCGGATGTGGGCCGCCCTTTCTTCAACTTGAGCCAACCTTCTAAGCTTCAATCTCCACTCTTTGGATAATCGCTACTGTCCACTGATCTCATTCCATAGATCCGCCACCCTCAGGACACCTCGCTCTATCCACGCCTTCCCGAATGCTTCAGGTGTGGATCGTGCTGAGAAGGATATGCTGTTCACTTCCCGAATAGCAGGACTATCAAACAAGGGTTGTAGCAACACTTCTTCGCGAGTAACTGGGGCGAGCCAGGTTCGTGGTCCTACCTTTCTCCATGCCTGCAGTGCGTCGTTTCAGAATGGTGATTGAGTATGCCTCCTCAGGAACGAGTCCAACATACAGCAAACCCAGACATCCCTTGGTCTGGGCAACTTCCAATTTTTTGAAAGTATCATCTCCGCAAGCAAGACCCAGTGGTCGTCCGTGGTATTAGAGATTGCTCTAATAAGCCATTTAACCAGGAGAGCTGCGTTCTTATTACCTGGTTCCAGCTTACCCAGAACCCCTTCTTCTCGTGGGTTGCAGATCAAATCCCAGGCAACATTCGAGATAAATCCTTCCTTTCCCTTGCTGAACGGTTTCCATAGGGACTTTGCGGCCACTTCATGTACCACCTTGATCAGCTGCTTTCCTAAAACCCTAACTGTTCCAACGAACCACAGTAACGCATATAAGGCCACATTTGTGACCAAAGCCCTCCCAAACAGAGACAAGTGTTGTGCTGGGCACCATACTGCAATCCTCCTGACCACTTTTTATTGAATCAGATCATTCTGTGCTTCCGTTGGCTCGCGCATCGGTCCGACACCGCACCAGGGCAGCACAGGAGTTGGTTTAAATCCATCATCGCAAATATACATGTGGAGCTTCCGCAAGCCGCTCCGCCGAGTGCGCCAGCCATACCTCTCGCGAGCCCCTACGACAGGATAGGGCCTATGCGAGGCACGACTTACGTACACCTTACGGGAGCTGTCACCTCCCTTAGGTGGGCGAATCCCCGTCGAGCTATCAGTCCACAGCACGAAAGTTAATGAGTTACAATCGCAGAGGTAGACCAGCCGAGACGTTTCTCGTTCGCTGTAACATAGGGGGTACGCACGGTAATACACCTCTATCGGACCTGCACGCGAACCGACATCTTGGGGGGCTGAAGTCCCAAGCGCGGTCCATCGTTGGTCGATTAGAACGAATCCCACACACCACGCGCACACCACTTTACTAACACAAAAATAAATTGCACACACACACAGATACGAGACGACACAACACAAACAACGCGACAACGGTCTTAGCCCCTCGATAGTCATCCCATAACTCTCCGATGCGAAAATCGGATAGGCGTTGCGTGTGAGACTTAGTATAAAATCGCGCAAACGCAGGGCTAACTCATATCGACTCGCAATGCAAACGTACGCAAGCAATTGCAATGAAGGCGTACTATGTAGTACCCATACTCACGTGGCCCTCGTTAATCTCGAGGGCCGCGTTCGACACTCAAGTGTCGGCTGACACGCGCCTTGAGGGTTAATCTCTCGACGCCAGACACCTGCGAAGCGCGGTTGAAGACCACATACCCTCTTCTGCACTCTGTGCACAGTGGGTGGTACACAGGTCCAAACCTGTGACAAGTCCATACCTGTGACAGGTCCATACCTGTGGTGGTAGCCGTTTCTTGTGGCCCTGGGATAAGTCCTACCCCAGGCCTGGGCGAAAGTCGAGGGGTTTGACTTTGACAGCTGCCACGGACTACAATGTCCAACCATAAAAATCTCCAACAAGCAAAGGGTTAAAGGGGATCTCCCTTTTCTCTCAAGGACGTAGTCTTGCTAACCCTTACGCACAATTACAGTAGACCTCTCAAATAATCAGAGTACTCGTAAATATATAAGGGTTGATTATATAGGACGATCACTTCTCACAGTCACAGTGGGGATCCTCTCAAACATATATGTATATATGTGAGCGCAGGCAGTCAAATCCCAAGTCCGAATCACCAAACATACATGCAATCACATCAAATCTCCCACCAAAAGTCCAAGCACTACACGGGGTCAACTTCAACCATTCCTTGCACTCACACCCCTCGCTTTAGCCATACAAGCCTCACTCGTGCAACTCTTAAATAAATACTCACTACTTTTGTTGGATGACCATTCAATAAAGTCCGGGTGAAAACACAACAAAATAGTTCAATTACACGGCTAAAGCCTTTAGGTTGAGTGGCAGGAGTGGATTGGAGTTGAATCGTAGACCAATGAATCGGCAACCGACCTTTTATCAGTGATAACAGAAGATGATCCTCAAGGGATAAATCTGAATCTAGTCCAAGTCCTGAATCATATGGATCGAAATGACCTGTAACACAAGACAGGTCAATGCCCCAAGCTAAACCTATAAGTTCATGGAGAACAATCTCCATATCATGATCGTACCAAAATCATCCTAGTTAACCAAGCCTAAGTCTACCTCTAAACCAGTGTCAAAGGCAAAGGTAGACTAATGACAGAATCTCCCCTATTCAGCGTGGATCGCCAGAATCGCCACCTGTCAAAATATAACCTATCTCCTTTAAACTAAGAAAATTTCGGCAGCGCTTACCGTAGGAAAAGTGTCTTTTCAGAATTTATATAAGTCTAAATATGAAAGCAGAAATGATCTCCAACTCTGGAAAATCAAATTCTGTCTAACTCCTTGAATTAGTAAAAATTTGGACAGCACTCCTTTAGAAAGGGAGACTTCCCAGATTTATACTGAGTCGGATATGAACTCAAAAGATAAATTGAATTCAACTTAGACAAGATTTAACTAACTCCTTAGTTTTGCAGAAATTTCGGCAGCACTCCTTGTAAGAAAGTGTTATTCCAAAATTTATACAAAGCTAAGTCCAAAATTCGAGAATAACTTTGACTTCTCAAAGTCCAATTTTGTCTAACGCCCTGAATTAGCAAAAAATTGGGCAGCACTCCCTTTTAGAAAAAGAGGCTTTCCAAATTTTTACTAAGTCAGATATAAAGAAAAGATAAGTTTAACTTTGACAAGTCAAAAAGTTGACCAATCCTTTAGAAAAGAAGACTTTCCAAATTTTTACTAAGTCAGATATAAAGAAAAGATAAGTTGAACTTTGACAAGTCAGAAAGTTGACTAACTCCTTGGATATGTAGAAATTTCGGCAGCGCTTCCCGTAGAGAAAGTAGTTTGCCAAGATTTATACGATGCCAAGTAAAAAAAAATGAACCCAGAAAATGCAAGAATTGACCTAAGTAAAAAAAAGTTATCACAGAAAATGCTGGAATTGAAACTAACTCCTATCGCTCTAGCACATGGCGAGCATCTAAAGCAACTTCCTACCAAACTGAAACTCAGATCAGGTAGTCATCTCACTCAGCCACATGCAGGCCAAACCACGAAGGTAAGTACTCTCACCAACCCAAGTCATTCTTGACAAACAATAGTTCATAGTCTTTCAGTGATTTAACCCTTTATACCCAGCTTACATAAGGTATAAGGTCCTGCCATTCAAACTTATGGAATGAGCCTAATTTGTCAAAGAGTATACACAAACAAAGGGCACAACTACTTTTTTCTTCTTTGGGCATATGACTAGATCATTCTAGTCGCCCTGAACCGTTTAAAATATCCAACTTATATATACTTATCTTCCCTTTTGTCTTCTAAGGATGCATATGACTGAACTAACCTAAGTTCAGTCTGCCCCAGCTTACCACTTGTTTTATTCTTAGTTATACTCTCTTCAAGTGTTAATACGGATATAGTCAGACCACCTAATTTTATAGAACAATCTGATTAGCTCGTTCTTAGATAGAATAGTAGTAAAATATAGCCAGGTTATAAGCATTGGATTCCAGCATGTGCGAGGCTTTGAGCCAGACCCCCTGAACTTACAGAAGGATCTAACTCTCTGCCAATCTCATTTCTCTCTGAATCACCATGTGCGTGACATTGAGTCGGACCCCTTGAACTTACAGAAGGGTCTGCTCCTTTGCCAAAGATTAATTCTTCAGAATAAAAGCAGGAAGAGTTTGAGTCACCTAAACTTATAGAACAACTCAAACCTCCTCGTTCAGAAACCTAAGAAACAGATAAAACCCCAAGGAAAACAAGGCAACCCAAGGCACCAAAACTTATTGAATGCCCCGAGTCCCTGAAAATCATGCACAATCAGCCCTCGCAAGTCANTAAAACCCCAAGGAAAACAAGGCAACCCAAGGCACCAAAACTTATTGAATGCCCCGAGTCCCTGAAAATCATGCACAATCAGCCCTCGCAAGTCAAAGCAGTCAGGCCACCTAAACTTATAGAACAATCTGACCCTTCATGAGCAATCAGACCCCCTTAACTTATAGAAGGGTTTGACGCTCGATGCAATCCAAGATAAACAAAGCACTGAGGCTCCTCAAACTTATGGGGACCTCCCAGCCTCAATGACCTAATCAAACCTTTATGCAAATCAGTCCGCCATCCTGCCTTCCCAGATGCCGTTTCTTTTAACAGTCTAATTTTATTCAATCAACAACGTTGAAACTGAACTTGAACAGACATTCTTTTACTTTATCTGATTCAGTGTCCTGAAAGTCAAACAAAAGTCAAAATAAGGTTGCACACCATATACTCAGTGAAAGATGCAATGGGTAGTACAGATAGGGGTTACAATCCAGGTGTATAAAGGGAAAGAGTAGGATTATCGTACAATTCTCTGCCTCCAGGACTCCTTTTGAGTCCCGGCAGAGCTCCCCAATCGGTGGGGCGAACCTCCCACAGAGGCCTTGGCGCGGATTACGGGTTGCAATCTTGGGTTCCTCTCAACACCAATGGAGTAAGAAAGGCAAGCAGAGAGAGTTTGAGTCGCTCAGATCCAAGGATGGTGCGCTCAGACTCGCGTGGGAGGGCCTTGATGTCTTGACTCGCCTGAGGGCCCCGCAATGGCAGCCATGTAACAGCTTGGTCAGGTGAATCAAACTGCTGCTTGTGGACCCTCTGACCGCTCCCTGGACTGCAACAACAACCCCCATTTGCGACTCCCCCTCCTTACACCGCACCTTCGTTCGTCATGGGGAAGCTGCGACCACACGACTCTAAATAGCCGCCGTCCTCGCAGTATCACCAGCAGCAGCAGCTCGTACACAACCAACAACAGCCCGTAGCGGTAGTCAGTGCACAGCCTGTGGCGGACAGCGACTCCCACACACAGTACGCAGGCACAGCCGCCGATTGTGCAGCCAACAGTAACTACAGTCACTAGCGCCTGCTGATGCGCCTACGGATGCACCAACCAGTAACAGTTCGGCACAGTCCACCAACCACAGCAGTCCGAGCTTAGCAACAGTAACCTGCTCTTGCTCAACTCTCTGTCGGCAGCAATCCATACTGTGGCCACCAGCACAATCGGCACTAAGTCTCCATATCAACTTTAGAAGGAGATGATTGTCGTTAGGCGTTTTTCCATTGTGGGTTTAAATCAGCCACACAGCAGCTAACAGTCTCGGAACACAAGCTCACCCACAGAGTTAAGCACACACAACAGCTAACAGCCTCGGAACACGAGCTCACCTGCAGAGTCATCCGAGATGCACTATCGGGTCTGCATAGTAGTTGGGCCTTCAACTTGCGTAATTGCCCCAGTCAGGTAAGCACATATGCCTCGCATTCGTGCTGTGTGACGGACACCGCACCCACCGACAGGTAAGCCTCCATCCCTACGACTGTTTTCACTTTCCTTCCTCCGTATGTAGCTTCAGGTACGTCGGGGTGCGGCTTCAGGTACGTCGCGCAACCTCCCGTTTTCTCTCGTTGCCTTCCCCTCCCTCTGCTCTGCTGCCTGTCCTTTCTGCCGTAGCGCCCAGTATGCGAGTGTACTTGGCCGCTTGCTCGACTTGATTCAGTCAAAGTGTGGGGGGCCTAAACGGCGAGGAGAAAGGACTTCTTAGTTTACAATGACGGGAAGGAAACCTTCCTCACGATCGAGTGAAGGTAAGGCACAGGGGGTAGCATCATCTCTAGGTGAGTAAGGAAAAAGAAAGGAGGAAAAGAAAAAGAAACAAAAGGGAATTAATTTCTTCGCCAAAACCGGGTAGGTTCATCGTTGCCCCTCTGTTTTTCTTCTGCCCTTTTTGCGCATGCACCCGGTGCACTTTCCAGTCTAGGTTCACCCTCCTCCTAACTCCAAATCTACTAACCTTCTTTCCTAACTAACTTCAACATTGTACTCGCCCGGGGTCAGAGCGTTTGAAGTGCAACTTCTCGCGTGATTTTACAGATGATCGACGGGATGACCCCCCTCTCACTCCCGCCATAACCATCCTTCCCGACACTTCCCACGCACCACTTTTCAACTCTAGCCCCCTAAACACTAACTTTCCCGCCAATCTAACCTCACCAATCGACTCGCCTTGGCCAAACTTCCTCGGAGCCAATCCCCCCTGGCCCGTTTTCGTCCACGAACGAGGAAAAACGACTCATTCTCCCCCTCTTCCCTCTTCTTTCTGCCATACCTGCGCATCATCTTTTACTTCAACCTTTCTTCTCACTATACTAACACTAAAACTAACTCCACCATCTAACTCGCAGCCCCCTAAAACCACTGTTCGGCCTTTCTCTCCACCCGATCCCGTCACGAATCGACTACCGTCTCGATTCTTCTTTCCCGCCATCTCTCTCTTCCGCCATGTCCCGGCGCAGCCAGTTCCTCACTACCCTCCATTTCTACTGATTCTTTCGTAAAACTGGCCTTACCTCCCAGGTCGCCCGACCATAAAACCCTCGTGTAGCACTTTCTCCCGTCTGATTCCATCGAGGATCGGGAGAGTTAGGATCTTCGGCCATCTCCATTAGCCTCGTCGCCCTTGTCGCGTACGCACCTAACCCATACGTCCGTCCCCGTTCGTTCGTCCTCGTTTTTCCTTCCCTCGTCGCCTCCGTCCTAATGCCCGCTGAATCCCCTAGCTCCCGACTTGCCTCTGAGTGTACCTTTGCGCGAATCCCGCCCAGGTTCGTCCGCTCGTCCCCTCCCTCCAGCTAGCACACCAGCCGCCTCCTCTCTCCGCGACTCGTCGCTCCCTGCCGTCCCTTACTCCGCTCCCATGACGCGCCGCTCTCCTGTCGGCACTCACTGGCGGGAGGCTTCTCAGCAAGCCGATCGGTTGTCCGCCACTCAGCCGAGAGGGGTCGTAGGGAACAAGACTGCCGAAGAGCTCGGTCCGACTGCTCTTTCGCCAGCTACACCCATTCCGATGAACTATTTGCAACGCTGTTTCGCCGTATACCTTGCCACAACGATCCTGCATGCACTGGGCACATTTTCCCACCCGGTTCGTCTGCCCGCTGCTGCTCGGCGTTGCCCCGCCGGACCCACCGCCCGTTATCCCCCAACATAGCGTGTCGTCCCCTCGAGCCTCCAACAGGTAGGCTCACACTGAGCCCTTCACAACGGGCCACAGAGCCAACGGCACGGCCTGTTGTTGCAGTTACCCCTAGGTCTCAATGAGGCGATCCCTCGTGGCGCGGGCCCGGTGCAGACCCCCGACGATAGTAGCAACTATTCAAATGAGAACTTAGAAGCCCGAAGTGGAGGGGGGCCCGACAAACCCTCTCATACCCGACCCCTCCACCGCGGACTACGGGGAATAAATGGGGCTCCTTAACCCCTCAACCGCAGACTGAGGGGAATAAACGGGGCTCCCCAACCGGCTTGTCTATACCGTGCCATAATGGCCCCGCGCGCCATCCTACGACACCCCGCTTACCGCACGAAGTCGCGCCGTCGTTGCCGACGCCGTAGTCCGGGTCGTTCTCCGCGCGCGCGCCCGACTCGGTCAAACGTAGCCACCGAAAGAAAATATCCCCTGGATTCTAGTTTAATCAAGGGTAACCAAAAATAAAAACTTAAAGATAAAAATAAAATTAAGCAGACTGGCGTCCGCGCCGGTTTCGTAATCAATATCAGGGGACGAATCACGCGCGCCTTAAACTTGCGCACCCACGCACTCTCTACTCTAGTCAACCCTCCAGTCAGACGCAGCCGCGCCAACAGGATATACTTAACTTTAAACCAAACCCCTTTTCGACCATTTGCAAAAACCAGGGCGGATACCCTTGTAAGGGTATTCGCACCGACAACTTACCGGACCATATTAAGCGACGTCCCCGTTGCTTCGACAAATTAGAAAACTATAAATTCATCCACACCCAAAATGCTGACGAAACAGGAGCCAATCCGATTAGCCGACAAACACAGGGTAGAGACCTCCATCAAACTATGTCTCCACAACTATATGCCGTCAGGTTTCTAACCAGGGCTTCTCACCGTCCAGACATTAGGACATTGACAGCATAAGTTCCAAAGACCTTCCCAATCGTCTTCTCCCCGTTCCTAGACAACCTTCGACTTCTCGTTGGGTGTCCCTAGTCCTGGCCAAAACTAGGGACGCGGGCCTTAACCGAGACCTTTGAAGGCACTTTGGCCTTCCTTCTCAAAAAATCTTTCGCAATCAAATACACATACTTATATATGTATACTTAATATCCACTCATCTCTTTCTGCAGTGTAGTACAGAAAGGCTAGGTCTCCATCTTGGCCCACCATAGCCTGGCTGATCGGACCAGGATTACGGTCCGCCGCATTGTTATTTAGCGGCAGTACCCTCGTTGGTTACGCAACGATAGGTCTTCTCCTGATAAGCATTCAATCAGGATTCCCAAAAAATCCCAATCATCACTATCCCATGGAGTAATTTCTCTGGGGCGGGCAACTCCCCTTAAACTCTTACTCCGCGGTTCCGCAACCAGGTTGCGTCGGCTAGCAGCCATCCACTGGGGTTACGCCCTAGAGGTACTCAACTTTACCGTTTAGCTTGGTATTTCTCAATATGTCCCAGAACTAGCACAAGTGATTAGACGGAGTGTCGCAAAACAAAATCACGGGCCCACTGCGCGATTGCGTAGGGGTCTGAAGACATTTACTAGTCCTCCCACAAAACGGCATGGCATCCTTCGCACGCTCACGAACAAAATCACCGCTAGGTCCATAAGGTCGTGACCCCTGACTTGATCAAAGTCAGTAGCCACCCATCCTGAGACATCTCTCGCCCTGCACTCATTGCAACCTTCTCAAACATTTCAAGCAAAGGTGACCCTTTTCGTTAGACTTTATCACTCATCAGACAACTTACCATGCTATAAATCAGTTTACTCACCTTTGAGGGTGAGTCTTCCAACAATTGAAAATCATCCCCTTTTCCAAAAATCCAAGGGGATCTCACCATAAACCAAAACACCCCCTCTTCCAAAAATCACGAGGGGTCTCATCACAGAACAAAACACCCCCTCTTCCTAAAATCACGAGAGGTCTCATCATAAAACCAAACATCCCCTCTTCCAAAAATCCGAGGGGTCTCATTATGGGACAAATCATGACTGAGAGACCATCTTATGGGTCCTCGCCACAACTTAATCAACAATTGGCATGGTAAAGCATTCGAGTCCCAAGGACTCATAAATCTTTTAAAATTCTCACACTTTCACAAAACAGAATGCTCTACCTCTCCTTATACCCGACCCTATCACCCTCCTATGGGCAAACCGCACGAGTATACTGAAGAGCAGGCAGTTCACATTCATTCACATTCACAGGATACCAAACACATGAGATGTCTCTCATGCATCTTCCCCACAAAACCATCATGCATCAAGATGAATCCACACATGTGAGCGTGATAGCGATCGTCATATACAAGGAATAGTCTCAGAAATCTTCACTCAATATACACTCAGAGGTAGGATAACCTACCCAAAGAATCATAGCAAAAGGTAGTCTTGAGTTCATATATAGATGAAAGGATCCCAACTTAAAACGACCCTGATATCACATGAATTTCATAACCTCTCTGGCCAGGGTCAAACTGACACGGTCTTAATCATAAAACAACTGTATCCCTCGACTCATAGGAATCCAAGCAAACTGAAAACATATCAAACTAATATCCAGAGGCGAGGAGGAAACACACTAGGCCTCAATCAACCAAAAACTTATAGTTGTCTCGAATCAAACCGCTATACATGTTTTCCTCTCATATATATTCCTGCAACCCGGGGCAACATCCCTAAAAGTACGTATGTACAAAAACTGGGCAAGCACCACAATCAAGAAGTGAATCAAAGTCTCTAATAAGATCACATTCTCATGTGGCCTCTCAATGCACTCAAGACTGTATTCTAAGATCGCTTGCTCAACAAAAATCTTTCCATCACATTCTCATGTGGCCTCTTAAGCGAAGCATATATTATAGAGGGGCGGTGTAATCCTCATAAGATAACATCTTGACTCCTTAGCCCCGCTCTAAAGATCAAGCCTCACCGCATCCCTCTCTGATTTTAGCGCTTGTACCTCACCGACCCTAGTCATGGTCAGATGGACAACCCCATTCATACCTATTAAGGCAACGAATAGCGAATTCGCGCCCTTACAAATATGGTGGCACTGCTTAACGCGAGACGAGCCTAGGTCGTTACTCCAGAACCTCTCCCACTAAGCAGAAGCTGTCCCGCTGGGCCATTATAGTTTCGGTAAGGTAACAAGCCCCTTCCTATCCTCTCAACAGATAATGTAGTTACTCTCCTACCATACGAAAGATAACAACACCTCACAAATGGACCAGGAACGTAATTTCGGTGCGGGTCTCACTATCGTCTTTGAGACTGATAACTGTTTCCTTAAGCTTCAACGAGGGAGTAACAATTCAAGAATGCACTCCCACTGAGGACAACTATACATGCTGACTCACTCCCTCCAATAAGAATCGCCTTCCACAGAAGTGAGTCACCCCATTCACCTCTGGTCCCATGCCAGATGTGGGTTTCATACAAGGTCTATGTCCTTTCTGGAAGACGATCCGTATATGCACCTTCAACTAGACATAAAGCAAAATACAGAAAAACGCATATATAGCAACAACCAGATAAGAACCCTCATAAAAATAAATATGTACATATATATTATAAATACTTTAAAACACAAGCCTCTTTTCGGGTTAGCCAAACTGCTAGCTAAGTAATCACTAATACTTAAACTATATCGATAGTTAGTCAGACAATACTCAATTGACTCAACTCATTGTCAACTCACACCATCGAAGGGTCTAGGTACAATATTCATTGCAGTACCTATCTTATCTTAACTCTGACTGATCTCAAGGAAAAAATTTTGCAACCAAACCTCTCACTTCACACTCATTAGCCAACCCCTCATTTGTGTCGCTCATGTATCAGAAACCTCCTCTAAAGCGGCACTCTACAGATAAAGGGGGAGACGCCTCAGTTTAACGTCTTTACATCCCAAAGCAAGTTTACTACATAGCTCACGTAATAAGTCACTAGCCTCGTAGCAACTGATAAAGGGGGAGACGCATCGTCGCAAATATACATGTGGAGCTTCCGCAAGCCGCTCCGCCCGAGTGCGCCAGTCATACCTCTCGCGAGCCCCTACGACAGGATAGGGCCTACGTGAGGCACGACTTACGTATACCTTACGGGAGCTGTTACCTCCCTTCGGTGGGCGAATCCCCGCCGAGCTACCAGTCTACAGTACGAAAGCTAATGAGTTGCAATCGCAGAGGTGGACCAGCCGAGACGTTTCTCGTTCGCTGTAACATAGGGGGTACGCGCGGTAATACGCCTCTATCGGACCCGCACGCGAACCGACATCTTAGGGGGCTGAAGTCCCAAGCGCGGTCCATCGTCGGTGGATTAGAACGAATCCCACACACCACGCGCACACCACTTTACTAACACAAAAATAAATTGCACACACACACAGATACGAGACGACACAACACAAAC
>BFEA01000624.1:750614-761024 GCA_003427395.1 Chara braunii | reverse complement strand
AAAAAAAAAAAAGAAAAAAGAAAAGGGCTATGACAGAAATCGGAAAAAAAAAAACAGGTACCTTTCACTTCACTTTGGCGACCCCCGCCTTCCCGGTCCCCCCCCCCAAAACCCCCAAAGAAGGGGAAACTACACGGGAGTCACAAAAATSAGTTATAATTGCACTATGGGCCAAGATACAGTTTCGAATTGCAGTTCGGGCAATGTATAGAACCTAGCTTTCTGACCAGGTACAATGCCGGAACTGCAATTATTGCAAACTGTATCTTGCCCCGTAGTGCAATGATAACTCTTTTTTGTGACTCTACTCAAGTTACCCCTTCTAGGGACCCCTCTTCCTGGGAAAAGGTCCCACTTGCGCAAATTAGGAGATTTGGGCCGTTGATCTTTGCTATCTACGGTCAGTATCTCTTAATTCGTGCAAGTGCGACCTAGCCCCGGTCAGGATGATGGCTTGTCTCTTGTCCCAGCAGTCTATCCTCGCCCACATGGAGGGGGATGGAGGGACTCGAGGGAGCAATAAGGGCAAGATTCTCCAAGACCATGGTCCCACTAGCAGCGGGATAGGATAGAAACGAGCTTGTGTGGCATATTAGCCACCCAAATCCTGCAGTGCAGTACTCGTGATCCCACGGTCAGTATTTTTCATGTATTTTATTACCCGAAAAAGTAAGGAGATGCCGGTGCAAAGAAAGCTTCCCGCCAAAATCTTGTCAATAGGTTGGGGGTATGTCCAACCCTGAAAGACCGTGGGATCGGCCATAGGCCCCCTGGATAGAAGATTTTCAGTATTTTGCTTGCCTTTGTGCAATTATCTCATTGGGTGGAGCCCTCCTTCAATCACGGAGTATATGGAGGGCGTCAGGATCACTGCAGACAGAAGTTGAGTTTATTCCAGAAAATGTGGCAGTTACTTTGTTCACTGTTGTTGCAACCACCACCATCAGATCATTTTGTGATCTGATGGCTGGGAAGCACTCTCCCGCGACTTCCGGTGGCAGGTCTCTGTTTCTTTTTTTTTTTTTTTGCCTTTCTCCAGTTTTCTCAGCCCAGAAAATCGTAATGAACCTGTCAGGCCGCCGCCACTCAGTGTCGCACTGGATAGGCCACACTCCTATCCAACTGCTAATGGGACCATGCTCCAGGTGAGTCGCAACATCTGGAAAGGCGGGCAGGGAGAGTTTCCCACACCCCACACAGGCAAGTGCAGGCCCCTCCGAAAAGAAAACARGAAAAGAAAAAGGCCTGACATTGTCTTTCCACATGCTCGTCCCCAACCCCTGATGGCCTGCCTCCCACTGGGGCGTGGCCACACGGCACACCAAACGAAAAACGAAGGGAGTGCATCTTCCTGCAGAAAATGGCCAGGTTCATCAGTTTGGTGTAAATAGTAACGAGTGTGTGTTGCCACCTTCCGTGGGCAGATGCACTCGTTTCGTTTTCGTTTCGGGCCTGGCCTTTTCTTTTTTTTCGGCTGCAGGAAAAAAAAGGACCCTTTTTTTTTTTCGGCTGCAGGGAAAAAAAAAAGAAGAGAAAACTATGGCACAGTCAGGGTTTGAGTTTGTAATTGCACTCCAGGCAAAAGGGCCGGCAATGCTGAATGTATATGACCTACGTTTCGGGTCCGGTGGGGTCGCGTGGGGGTGTGTTGTATTCGCGGTATTGCCTGAAGTGCAATTACAAACTGTTTTCGTCAGTGGGGGGGAACGGACCGGCATGCGACCTCAGCGGCGCTCCGACGCCTGCGCTGTTCGCGTGGCTTGCTCCGTACGCCTAGCTACCATAGCTATCCTACCTTCTACCTAGAGGGCAGAAGGTAACGAGGAGAGGTTAACCCCATCGCGTGAACTAACCGCGATGGTAACTTCATCTTTGTGGAAACCACCTCCCCGCAAACACGAGACTCACCAACAAGAGTAACCAGAATTACCAGCGTAACGCCTCGGGTAGGCGTTCCGCTACAGTTGTCCACTCAGTTTTCTCTCAGCATCGTACGCAGTTCTCTCGGTACATTCATCTCGCAGGAGATTCAGAGGCTTTTCGAGCTACAGTCCTCTCCTCTTCAGTGGCGGAAGCAATTGGAACGTCAGTCGGCCAAGGGCAAGACCAGGGGTGAGATCGACTCTTCGGCAACTTCCGACTGTGGGACGAGAGTTTCGCCGAAGACCCTAACTTTTATTTCTCACCGTTCCCTAACTTTATCCCTACCCCCGCCCACATTCACTCACCTTCYCTCTCCTAATCTAACTCTCCAGTTCCTCTCCCTTCAAACAGTGTCCTACCCCTAACTTTCCATATACAGCATTTTACAACTCAACTCCATATTGTCCACCGCCGCCTTCCCTCAATTAGGATTTTATTCCCTTTTTGTCTTTTCCGTGTAATAGCAAAGTCCCCCCTTTTTTTCTTTCTCTTCTTTCTCTCCATTATCACCTACCGTCGGGGACCGCATCCAGTCTAGATTCAGTCAATTTTTGATTCTACCTACTATACGTCCGGACGTCCCATTCCCCCCGCTCTAACCCTAAGAATAACGTACTCCCATATACTCCCACATTAAGCCCACAGCCCTCCCCGAATTGTCAGGCAGTTTTTGTTTTTTATGTGTAATAGCCATCTACCAATACGACACCCCACACTCTTACCCGTCGGAAATCCCAGCCCCCACCTCGAGGCCCATTTCTGCCCCCCCCCCACATTATCAATCAGGTAGTGGGAAGATTCCGGGCCTGGTCCGACCACGCCGTCTCCGCGC
Organism: Chara braunii; assembly: GCA_003427395.1. Lineage (NCBI taxonomy): Eukaryota > Viridiplantae > Streptophyta > Charophyceae > Charales > Characeae > Chara > Chara braunii. Next base: position 758,269 of record BFEA01000624.1, on the reverse strand, counting down.
AGTTTCTCCCCATCCGTCCCCGAAGACGTATGTACTACACGAGGACGCACTAAAATCGAATAGCTCGATTTTTGTCCTGTCCGTGTAATCATTCGCCCGGTAGTCCGTTTAAATAGGGTATCTGACACCTCTCGTAATCAATGTCCATAGGCCCCGCCCTCCCCTCCGGTAGAAAATATCGCATATATACTTTGGACCTTTTTCCAGAAATCCTGTGCTCCCCGTCTCACTTCCCGACTGTCGATTCAACCTTAAACCGCACGGACGGACCGACACGCGATCTTGGCTTACTAGCGCCACGCGCCGGGTCTTAGACACACTCCTAATTGCAGAACTTATACGAGTGAAAAACTTTTTCTTCCTTACTGTACCTCACCATCCCACGAGGGGAGAAAGGCAAATAAAAGACGGTCCCTTTCTCGAATAAGAGGTCTGTCCCTTTCTCTTTGCACTTCACCATCCCACRGGGAGGAAAGAAAAACAAACTCGGTGCACTGAATAAGTAGGATGGATAGCTCGAACCTCAAGACAGATRAAACTCAAAAGATCACGGAGATCATGAAAGGCTGGTTCATTGATCAYGTCTCTCAAGATGTGTCGGAGTATGTGGAAACAACGATCAATGAAGATGATGATTGTATCGAAATAAGACYAGATGAGAAATTCCAAAAAGCACAAAACGAATTTCTCAAACAGATGAYTGTGTCGSTGGTTTTTCAAGGAGAAACGAAGAACTGGTCGAACGAGAAAAAATTYGATCTAGTACGGTACCTGGAAGAGTCTGTTATGACAGAGGAAGAACTCATATCTGAAAGAGGAACGACACACATGGAGRRTAGAGGTCAAATCACTTATGTCGCAAGGAATTTGAAGGTTGTGGATTGGCTCCTGAACACCAAAAAGGAGATGAAGTTCAAAGAAGGCAATAAATGGAACTTTGTCTTCTTTCGCCAGTGGTTGCCCCGCACAGAATGGGAAAAAAAGAGAGATGAGGATAARAGGAACAACTACTGGGTCATGGCAATGCGTTYCCCTATCGCTRCTTCAGTCTTSATTCGAACTGGACTGGAAGCAGCAATGGGGAAAATCGTGAGTGAGTTCCCACCGATAGCTGACCCRGAGGACCCAAYGCTAGGCAACCTTAAGTACCAGATCCACCCAAGCGCCGAGGAGCGCTTCAGACCACGTCTGAAGGTCTRGGATGGATCTGMTTTCTTAAYGRCGGACCTAGTGAATTCAAACAMCCYGTGGTGCACAAAYTGCAACAKGTACGGYCACAAGCAAGAARACTGCMCCTACTKCGATTACTRCTRCAGGTATGGTCACACCAACGAGGAATGCAAATCAGATAAAGGGAACTTCGCAAGGAAAAAGTCTTCATATGAACGCCAAGGCTTTAACTCTCACCAACATGCCTCTTCAGTCTGGTGWAGCAGCTGGGAGTACCAAACAGCTTCAAAGGGGGCCAGCCAACARCAAGTACCACGCAGGAAAGGTTCCSWGTGGGGCCAGTGAACGACAGTTCCAACAGGGGTCTCGCARTCCTTYTCACGYTRGGGAACCACACCCCCAGGGCCAAACCAAAACGCCAAACCGCCGACAGGCAACAAACTCAAATSGCGCCCARCTCAACCCTCTCARCATGGGCATCCGGCGGGACAATACACARAACAAGGCGGAATGCAGATTCCACTAGGTTACGGAAGTCACTCACCGGCACYCCAGGGAAACAGTGGRCTGCTCRCGATCACRGYTGCAGGASAAGACGGCTTGCAAATCCCAGATCCAGYAGGACCCTCAGCACGGGATCCTGCGCTGGGTACCAGGTCGTCCGCCACCACCAGGGGCACCGAAGGCACTGCCAAAGAACAGAAGGAACTCACACCCCAACCATCTGCAAAACCACAAAAGAAACCTCGCACTGAGGATGAGTTGATGGGCACGGTGGCGCAGGTGGTWCAACATCCACARCTCYCGCAACTGTTGGGCCYGGTGAGCCCAACAGCCCASCAGACCACACCGTATGTCCTAACCCCACTGATCATAAAGCAGAGCAACCGAACCACACTCTTGCTACTACAACARAACGATAACAATGATCTGTTTCTCCCCTCGACCACAACCAGCACTTTTCCTCACCCGAACGAGTTTCTGAATTTTGCACGGAATTTGCTGGACRAACGGTATTTCGTGAGACCAATCCCAACTATGCCATGCAGTTCGACCTACAGGAAAGGACAATCCGRCAAAACCCACCCCATCYTCAGCCTGTGTCTGGAAGCAGCCCAGGCCCCAGGCACARATCCTCAGGTGGTGGATAAAGGTCTATTTTGGGCACYGGTCGCTTRGTTTAAAAAGAATAACGCCAAAGAACGCTTCTAYCCCTCATTGGGAGATGRCATTTTGGGAGATGTAATTGYTGAATTAGACGACTTCATTCCAAGGGAGCGTTCCCTATTTTCCAAATAYATTCCGGWGTCCACGAAACTCCCATGGGATGTACCGAGCSTACTASAGTCACAAGRGGTGAAGGRAACACAGCAAGAGCCTRTGCAAGGGGGGCTGCAGTCCGCTGCAGCAAATGGACGGTAAACTCTCAGTGACATCTTGGAATGTAAGAGGCCTAGTGGACAACAGCGGGAAACACAAGAGGGCAAGAGTGAAAAGYTGGATTCACYCATGCCGTATCTCAATAAYGCTACTGCAAGAAACTAAATTAGGCGAAGATAAACTAAGCTCCATGCCTAATTGGTGGAGTGGCCCCCAGATCTGGGCCCCGRCCCAGGGAACAAGGGGAGGCAYTGGTATCCTAGTTYAYAAGAAATTAACAGATAACATAAAGGAAACCGGTAMAGACCCWGAAGRTCACTGGTGYTGGGCAAAATTGGAGCTTAATGGTAAATCGTGGACTTTTTTCTCAATTTATGTCCCGSCAGATCACTCTAGGAAAACTGAATTCCTTAATTCTATTAACCAATTTATTCMTAACTCAGACTATACCATTATGGGCGGGGACTGGAACACAKTCCCCAACGTAGAGGTAGACTCCACCACTCCACTTTCCCACCYYGRTGAATCTGCCCCACTCAATGATCTTATGATAGATCTTTGCCTCTTTGACCCATTTAGGATACTACACCCAGACGAGGTATCCTTCACATGGTCATCCATGGTTGCYTCTGAAAACGGACCCCCTACAATGAGAAGACTGGACTTCTTCCTGATCAGCGATTCTGCACTGCAACTCATAAATAAAGCGRAAATAACCAYCGATCCCCTCTCARAYCACAAACCAGTCTCAATCKCAATGAACCTTGSACTAAACATCAMGAGAKGAAAAGGCCTATTYAGGCTAASTCAACATGTGCTAGAAGACCCCGACATTGTGGACTGGGTCTGGAAAACGTGGGAAGAATGGAGAAGTAACACAGGTCTGTTTCCGAATGATGGGAYGTRGYTTGATAAAGGTTTAATGCTCGTCTYGAATCAATTAAATCTCATCTCCCGTGTGAAAGCAGTCAATCGCAAATACAAAGAAATCCAACTAAAAAGGAAAATTRAAAACCTGAAAAAGAAACMTGCGGATTCATACTTCACCCAGGTAGTCACACAAWGGAGAAAAGYGAGATTATTACASGAATGGCAAAATCTACAGATCCAATATCATAACTTATGGGAACAACGTAGACTTATAGACAAAATGTTGTGCACTGACAARCWGGATGCTAATACCTCTTCTGCGGCCCCCTCCTCCAACACTAGTAACATGATTACCTCTCTCAACCACCCCGATGACCCATCCATGCCCCCTGCCAAAGACTCTAATAAACTGTGTGAATATGTAAAACTGTTCTACCAACAACTTCTCACATCAGAAAACCCCCCTAATTCTCTCATTATCCCATCTCAGTTGGMAAACTTCCTATGGAGCTCTACTTCCAAAATCCTATCTGATCAACAAASCTCCCTGCTAGAATCACCAATCACTCTATCGGAAATCACCGCAGCCCTAAACAGTATGGCTAAGGGCAAATGCCCGGGTCCAGACGGACTCTCGGTAGAATTCTACCTTCGTTTTTGGTCTCTTCTTGCTCCCGACATCCTCAGGGTATTCAATCAGATCCTGACAGGTAACCCCCTTGGACCTAGCGCCGCGGAAGGGATTATTACCCTCCTATACAAGAAAGGTGACTGAACGGATGTTCGCAACTATAGACCTATCTCTTTACTCAATGTCCATGGTAAAATTCTTGCTAAAACCCTAGCACTCCGTATAAAGCCCTTGCTAAATATACTGGTACAAACGGACCAGTCTGGTTTTGTACCAGGGAGGCAAGTCCTGGATAACGTAATGTCTATATYGCAGTCCATCGATTGGATTAATCAACACAACCTGARCMAAACGGTCATCCTGATAGACTTTYAGAAAGCTTATGACAGAGTCAACTGGGATTTCTTACAGGCAGTATTAGAAAGGGTAKGAGTAGGACTTAAATTTCGATCTTTCGTAAAAGCTCTATACGGARCATCGACAGGTAGAGTCCTAGTGAACGGCTTCCCCTCTTCCCCCTTTAAGGTCACTAGATCCYTGAGACAGGGCTGCCCCCTGGCTCCATCCCTTTTTGTGATCCAGTTGGAAATTCTTCTGAACRTGGTGAGACACCACCCAGACTACGAGGGCCTACAGGTCTCCCYTTCTTATTCCATCAAAGTCTCCGMGCTAGCGRACGACTTCTCAGCCATCTCGGAAAACTCAGTCTCATCTTTGTCGGCCCTTGAACAATGCATATCTACCTACGAAATGACATCCGAAATGAGAGTTAGTTGGCAAAAATCGGTAGCTCTCACTCCCAATGGAGAACCATTGGCCTTGAATCTGGRTATARCAGTCAAACCCCAAGCGGCTGTAGAGAGATATTTGGGGGTTCAGGTTTCCTTTGGGGACTCCAACGCTGTACARAACTCTATAATAGAAAATAACATCARAGWCACATGCTCGAGCTGGTCTAAAACAAGATTCCTGTCGCTATTTGGTAGAGCAATGGTAATAAATACATTTATTTCTTCAAAGCTATGGTTTATTTTATCCATATACTCGCTACCACCAAATACGGCTATGAATATAAGAAGGTTCCTTTCCTGTTTTCTGTGGAAAGGAGACTCGGAGGCCCAATCGGTCCTGTCTAAAGTTAGCTGGTCGAAAATAACAGAGAAAAAGAAGTCAGGAGGGCTGGGGATTTTGGACCCCGAAGCCCAAAACAGGGCACTACTGGCAAAATGGCCAGTTAGAGCTCTGACGGCCAAAGAGAAGCAGCCATGGATCATTCTGGCCCAACACTCTTTAGCAGATCRGTGGGAACTGTCGGACCCTGAAGCTGTATGGCAAACCCTACTAATGAAGCCCTTCACAGCCYGCCCCTCGACGAAGACTTGGGAAAGAATTCTCAGGGCCTGGGGGAAATTGCTCCCCCAAGTTCTGGAGGAACCCTCCTCCACRGAGGAAATTCTTAACTCCTGTCTATTCGAAAATAACATGATTACTAATCATTTAGGATCCCAGTTCTCTGTGGCAAAGGGTCCCGGAAATTTYGGCAGGAAATGGATGCAGCGTGGCATCTGGCTGGTACGTCACATCTGGGACACGGACAGAAAGGATTGGAAGGATGCATCTCAGCTCAGGCAAAAGTTGTCAGGACTGCATAAAGTGGACACACACCTGGCAACATTGATCGCAGCAATCCCCGCAAAGTGGACCACSGTCCTGTCTCACCYGTCAACGACTTACAAGGTACAACAATGGTTCAAGGACTCACCCACYGATGCTCCTCTCTTCAGAGTGGAAAAGGTCAACTMTGATGGTTCAGTGGAGGCCTCAGAATGGTTACARAGGGATTCAGTCCTCCACCAAGTCAAACCATCAAYGCCCTCCTGCCTGGATGGCATGCAAGAGATAACAGTACAGCAAGACTCAGACGGATCCTTTAGGATCTCAACCCTGTTCAACAGTTACCAGGACTGGAAGATTGATATTAATAGARTAGGTTGGAAGATMTCTGCTCCAGGTAAAGAAGTTCAGAATGTACCGATAMCCGGCTATACTGCCAAGATAGGATATAGCATTCAGTCACAAGCCCACACTGTCCAAGCTGGCCTGACGATTAACTGGCAACATAGAATGGCATCACTTAAGTTAAATCCTATTTCCTCCTCTTGGGTTCTTTTCTTTATTCAATTGATTCTCTCTTCCCTGGAAACAAAAGTCSGGGGACTCCAATGACTTCATCTTCACTCCTGCGTCCCCACAGCCATCTGGTGCTCAGAGAGGGGAATGGAAATCTCAACAATATGCGAAGCCTGTTCCCACCCGTCCCTGGAAGACTGGCTACATCTATGGTGGGAGTGTGTCATTGCGAGAGGTTTCTGGGAATTCCTCAATTCCCTCTGGAAGGAAAGTTACTCAGTTACAGACTTCTGGAACCAAGACTTTGTGCTCACRGGCAGAGTTCCTRCTTCTCTCAGAAATCAACAGGYGGACAAGGTCGCACAGATCTTCAGAAGAAGAGCCTTCTGGGCCTTATGGATAGCTAGACGGGACAGAAGATTTCTTAACTCCAAACCTTCTCTCACATCCATATTAGCCGAGTTTAGAGGATCACTAAGATTGGAGATTACAGCAGATTGGTCCAAGACCAAGCGTCAGTGTGCTTCGGTAGATATAGCGAAGGAAATTTTTGAACGGAAATGGTCTAGTCCCTTCAAGTGGGCAGGATTATCTGCAGGGAATAAGATCTTTTACGCAGAGTCACTATGGGGCCACCTGCCCAATCCCAGCTCTTCATCTTCCACAGCTGGCAGCTCATAGCTGAGAGGGTAGGGGGTGCCCTATACTGGAAGGTCTCTCCAGATACACCGGGTAGATCACGGGGAACCCGGCCTCAAAGACTCTCTTTGTGTTTCTGTTAAAAAAAAAAAAAAAAAAAAAAAAACTGTTTTTGCGACTGCCCCCCCAAAAAAAGAGAATGGAAACGTTTCTAGTGGGATGAATTTGGGCGCTCCTGAAGGGGCCCGTACGACGTACGTTTCCTAACATAGTGGCTTGTATACGGGGAGGACTTTAGGAAGTCGTGGTGGTTGAAACCCAGGAACTGATACAACAACAATTATGACCACAACAATGCTACATAATGCTACATCTACCATGCAACCCAGTATGTAATTTCACTGGGACGCTGGACCCCTTTTCCAGCAGGTGATGCTCCTCAACCATTAGGTGGACCCTTCCCCTCRATGCTCTTATCACGGTTACCTCGTTATATAGACGAAGTGGGAACCTKCAATGCAGTTCCAATTCCCCAAAAAAAGGGTGTTGAAGAGGCCAAGGACTAGACCACGGTGATCGCTGGCAGGGTGGGCCCTKGSTTAAGTTGTGATAAATTAATGTATAATGCGGTTCCTGCCAAAGAGTAGTAARCAACCACAATGTTCAGGGACGCTGGGCCCGATTTCCAGCAGGTGGTGGTCCCCACCAATAGATGGAGCCTCCCCGATAGTGCTAGTGGCTTAGGGCTGCCTGCTTGTACCAGCATCCTTAGCATCTGTTCAGGCTGTTTCCCTTAAACCACCAGTACCTGGCCCAGCTATTGAGTCCGAGCCTC
>BFEA01000624.1:717761-729724 GCA_003427395.1 Chara braunii | reverse complement strand
GCCGTGTCAATGGTCGATGGTCGGACATCGGAGGTTTTGTACGGGTCGACGCGGGCAACGACCACGAACGGTGGCCCTTGGCGGGGATTGGACGGTCATTGGCAGGAMTGGATGGACATTGGCGACGCCGCTGCGTATACGCATATGAAAACTGGCCGCGAGAGACCTTTTAGGACAAATMCTAAAAGATRATTTTTAGCCTCCCAAATGTATTTTCCTCGATACACTGGAAGATTGGATAAGTATAATAGACCCGTGCATTGCGTCTGACATTACTGGTATTTCAAAACCGCACTTGTTTAAATTTTTGATGGTTGGAGATAATCCGAGCATGTTCTACAAGGAGTTCTGCGATGACGAAAATTGGTTGCTTGACGAAAGTCCGATTTATTGGTTCAATCAAAACCCCGATGAAAGCTATGCATGTCCATCGTGGCCATTTGACGGAATTTTGACCCGCCTCCTGTGCAACCCCTTCCTCGAAATGACTATTGTATTGGACAAGCGTCTCGATGAGTGGTCCGAGGCAGAATGGGATACAACGATCTTGGCAAGGAAATATCCATGGCATAAGGAGTACAATTTTGCTTCCGCGATGGAGTGGGGGAGCCCAATCAAAGTACCTCATTATGCCATTGGTGTCAGGCAACTTCCGTCCTTGCGTGCCACACTCAGACAGAAAGAGAATAAGCAGTTTTACCTTCGTCTGGACAACGTCACGAGGTCACCTCGTGTGTGGGCTGCGGACTTCAAACAAGAGTTGTTGGACTGTGCATCCTACAATCCATTTTTGGAAGTATATCCACTGCGTGGTGCCGGAATATGGCCAAAGGATGTGTTGTACTGTTGCGTACGGTTGTTTGTGGCCGGTTCCGACTTCTGCAGAGTGTTGTGTGTGGCATGTTCAAACCGAAAACGGACTTTGGTGGACGCTGTAGTGCTGGTTTCTTGCAACGAGCTTAGAATCTATGGTCGTAACATGGGGAATTTGCGCCTTCTGTACGAGAACGGACAGTCCGATTTGGAGATTGCCGGTCAAATTGATGAGGTTCATAAGTGGCATGAGGTAGAGCAAGTGGCATGTTATGCGCGTGACGCCATCGGTAAGTCCTTGGCAGTTGTCGATAGGTTTGTAAGGATGAAATACATTTCGGTCTTCTCGAGGGTGGCGATGAAGGGACAGCCACAAACCCATGCTTTCGGGTCTTCAATGAATGCCTTATATGGGTTCGGTTCCAATAGGACGCTGAGACGCTGGTAGAAATTTTAAATTTGTAAATGATGGCGTTTTAGAAAGTTTAGATTACGGTCGCTCATAGCATTTATTTAAGATGTAGTTCAATCTTGAGTTGGCTCATAGCATTTAATTCAGACGTAGTTCAATCTTGCATTTGCGATTTCTTGCACGTGTCGATATAATTTTGAACTCTTAATTTTTCATGATTGCGATGTTTTCTGAAGTGAGACGGCATCCATGATACTCACTTGAATTTAAATTAAATATGACAGTGTCAGTCAGTTTATGATTACTTGTCGAAGTGCGCCGGAATCCATACTTAAACCATCTTGTTTACCGTGTGATTGCGCTGACTCTTTGATTGACTTCTAGTTTCTGCTTCACACAATGTCATGTAAAGTACATCCGACTCAATGGTCAGTCACCGTCAGTGATATTAATCGCAGTGTGATGCAGATTCTGAGGTCASTCACAACCTTGTCGTTCAGTGTCTCATCACGTCCACTGTTCGAGAGAATTTCAATGTATGACAATGACATGCCAGTTACGTTTTTTAAGTAAGTTAAACATAAATTGTCGAAGTGTGATGGAATCCATTGGCAAAATCATCGAAGTGTGATGACATCCATACTTAAACCATCTTGTAATTACCTTTACTATTCGATTGAGTTCCAATTTATGCAAGGCGCACCAGCTTCGTCTTTTAAGTTAGTACATAAAATATCGAAGTGCGATGGAATCCATACTTAAACCATCTCGTTTATCGTGTGATTGCCTAAGGCTTAAGTTTACTCTTCRATTGAGTTCCAATTTATGCAAGTCACACCAGTTATATCTTTCAAGTTAGTGCATAAATTATCGAAGTGCGACGGAAATCCATACTCAAACCATCTTATTTACCGTGTGGTTGCCTTGAAGTCACACTTCGATTCAGTTTAAATAAATTAATGCAAGACTTAGTCACAATGTCATCTAAAATAGGTCGGACTCAATGCTCACACAAAATTGAGAACGGTGTGATGAAATCGATAGTTCAACATTCAATTTGTTATTAAGTGTCTCATTGCGTTGAGAGCAACAATTGAACTTGAAGTCTCTTGAGTTTTCATTTCTGACAACTCCGTGTTATTACCGTTGTCGTACCAAATACCCTTACAAGGGTATTTAGCGTGTTCCCTACAAGTCACGTGAGTGCGGGCTCGCCCGCCCGACGGCGTGCGAGGGAGAGGAGGCTTAGGTCGTCGCCTGGGTAAGCGGCGGGCGCAGGGTACTGACGGACGGGCGCAACCATGAGTGGCTTGGGTATGCGCGACGTCGCAAGCCAGTGGGACGTGCAGCCCCTCGTCCCCTTAGTTTTTTGTGTTCTCCCACTTTTATTATTTTAATGCATTGATATTTTTTTTATTATTATTTTTCCTACCTTTGTTTTGTGCATTTGGCTCGGTGATCGGTTCCGAAGCTAACGCCGGGACCGACGCGCCTGGCTCCGTTATGGCATTGCCGGGCACGGCGGCCTATACGACAGTTGAAGACCTTGAGCGAGCTCATCGAGACTCCGGCGCAGACAAAATCCTACCCACGTCGGAGCACGGACCAGAGACGTCAACGTGCGTGAGCGTGGTGGGGTCCGTGGTCATGGTTTCCCTCGCTTCCCACTTGAAGAGCGTCGGTAGCCTAAAGTGGAAGGGAATTGGAGGGCATTCTGAGCAGGGCCTATGGGACTGCAGCCCGAGGGTGGTGGGGATCGCTGCGGGTGGGCCGTCTGCCCCCACCACCTGCTGTGAGAGGTTTGAGTGGGAGCGTGCCTTTGGGACCCGATAGATGGTGAACTATGCTTGAGTGGGGTAGGGACAGGGGGCACCGGTAGGAGGTTGCCGAGATTTTGGCTGTGTGGCAGGCTGGCCCAGCAGCAGGGCCAGATAAAACCCGCCCCCACCTCGGCCATCAAAATTCCCATTTGAATATTTGCCACTACCACCAAGACTTGCACGGGGACCGCTCCACCGGCTCGCGCTGCGGGCTTAGTAGCGGGGCCCAGCGTCCCCCCCCGTCGCAGCATCAGAATTACTGCGGCAGCCAAGTGTAGGATGTGCACTTCAGTGCCATCCATTTTTGAGGCCTGCTGTAAAGGTCGTGCCCCCGGCTCTTCTACAGGCTGTCTGTGTGAGAGTTGCCTGTGGAAGGCCTGAAGTGGTGGCAAGTCCCCTCGGGCATAGCGGGTAGGAGGACGCTGCTGTGGAGGCCCACGATGATACTACCTTGCAAAAAGTCCATTGGGCCTGGGCATAGAGCGGAAGGACCAGGCCATTCAGTAGCGGGTTCCCTCGGTGGTTTTCCCTCGGGGCTGTGGGACCACGTGCTGTAGGAGGAGGCCGCAGCTATACTAATGTGAAACATTCGTCGGGCTTGGGTACAGGGGGGAAAGTTTTCTGAACCGTTTAGGAGCATCCCTCAGGATGGCTGGGGCTGTTGGATAGCCTATGGATCACTACCGAGTCCGCTGCTCAGCGGCTGCTATGGGGGAACAACGCTAGCCGAAGAAGCAAGGCGGGCGACTGCAGAAACGAGGGGAGCGCTGGAAAGGAGAGGAGGAAGTGGCCAGCGAGGAGCAGCTGAGCCTGGATGACGTGATGTGTCRGGTGCATTCGGAGGTGAGGATGGAGGGGGAAGATGACGGRGGCCGGAGCAAAAGCGAATTCCTCATTCGTTTCTTGACGGTTTTGAGCAGGACAAAGTGYTGGTCTATGGTTTGGAACAGGGCGAATGTGATGGTGAAGTCGGAACGGCGAGTGGAGGAGTGTAGTAGGAGATAGGGAGAAAATAGCGTGCGCGGGAGATGGCGGAAACTGATATAGGAGGGAGCGAAAATTGATGTATCTCGGCCATTYCTTGGCCTATTTCGATAAAGTGAGGCTCTAAACGGGGCTTTTTGGGCGTCGCGAGYTTGTCRGATTGGGCAATAGARCTCTGATTTGGGCGCCACGATGGTGAAAGGCTGCRTGGAGGTGTACCGATGAGAGGCGGATGGCGGGAGATAGGAGGAATCACTCCCTCGATTCTCTGTGGAAACCGGGCGAGGGAGGGTGCTGAACAGGGGTTTTGGGGCGCTGCGAACTGAATGGCGTGGTCGAAATTGGCAGGAAGGTGATGGTTAGGGTGCTGTGCGAGATACAGGCTGTGTGGACTCGTCGAGTGGGTATGGGGGGAAGCGGACGTCCCACCTGTTTCTCGATAGGATCGGTCATGGGAGGAAGCTAGTTGGAGATTTCAGACCATTACATATTCGATGGTAGTATCGGATTTCCCGACGGAAAAGCAAACTTGACCGCTCAATACGCAGGGGCTGTGTGGATATATGACTGTATCTTTCCATTTTTTTTTTTACCGAAGATTCATTCTCATTTTTTTCCAGTGTAGTTGGCTCGGAGCTCGTTTTCCCTTCGATCTGCAGCTTATCAAGGTCGTAGTCTTCATCACGCAGTTCATGGCTTGTCCCAATCATGGTCTGTGCCTCGGTTTCTTTTCTGGTCATGATCTTCATTTATTAGAAATTTTGAACGTACCCAGCATGGAAAGCAGCCAGGTGCATTCGTGAACCGAGGACTTGGGCAGCGGGGCGAGCACAACTGAAAGAGGGAGGAGGACAAGACTTACCTGCTGGATGAAGGAGTGGCTGTATCGTCCTCCTCCTACATCAACTCCTTGACGACATTATAGAGACGGAGGAAGGGGAGTGAGGACAATGGTAGGGATGGAGACTTACCTATTGGCCAGTGTGTTGCTCATACTATCYGTGGAAGGGGCCTCTCTCGCACGTATGGCAGCATTTGCGTCTGACAGTTTCCTGACTCATATTCACACTGCCACYTTTTTTTTCTTTTTTTTGTCTGTCCGTCACGGTGTATCTTCCTATGTCCTCCCGGAAGAGTCCGTCTCATTGTGTACRTTGGCAGGGAACTTAGTTGATGCATACACAAAACCGTAGGAATGAGAGTGTCGTAGCAGATTGATTCCCACKTCWTATAAGTAGTGGATGGTGGAGGGGAGTGCCATCTCAGTCGCTGAGGTCGCAGTTCTGAACTTCGTATATGTGATCGTTTCCATAGCCGTGCTAAAATCTTGGGCACTATCCGGTTGTRGTTGACAGACGCCTCATCACCATCATGCTCAGTACAATCCWTGCTAGAGTGAGAGCAGCACGGTTAAGCTACCTGCTAAGTCCGTCGCAGTTCTGATAGTCATTATGGCCAGGCCGAAATCCTTATTTTTGGAGGTTTGACTGAACCTGGTCATGCGGGCGACCAAGTGCGTAGAATATGGGACKTAGAAGCAGAGGGAGAGAAGGAGAGAGAAGAAACAGGCTTATTTGGTGCAGACATAGCKGTGGATTGACAAATTGGGAGCTCTTTCTTGATTCAAAGAATGACGAAACATGGCTGCTCTTGGCAGGTAGAGTGCGCTACGTGGGCGTCTCAGACTAAGAAACGAGACTAGTGTTCCTATTGGGATGGCAAACTGTTGATTGCCGACGAAAATGGAGGCTGACCCTGCGGACGTTCGAGGCAAACGGGTTGAGTACAGTGAGTACTGGGTTGAAGGGTTCTCCCACCACTGGTCCACCAGACTCTGTTTCTCGCATTACAAGTTGTTGATTGTACCGTTACGGATTGAACAGCCAGTTGTCGTATAGCTCAGTGGCAGTGCCGCCATTTTTCAGCAGCAGCGGACTTCTRATGATGAGTTGTATGAGCCGGAGGGTAGCTGCTTCGACAGAYTGTTGYTGGAGTTGGGTTTGGAAGTGCGATTCAGAGTTGGATTCAGCGACAGAACTACCAACTGCTGCATCAAGCTCGAGTCGCAGACAGCYTGCAGCTAGACTTCTAGGAGCATTGTTGTTGTGTGMTGATACATGGGGGAGTTTGCTGTTGAGAACTGCAGTATTCYCTACCAGCCCTTCACAGTAAGCTCCGCAGTGCYAGGCCTATTACGGCTTGTTGCACTACCGTGAGTGCGGTTGTTTGGCGCCATGTGACTACAGCTGGCCCGCAGGTAGCGAAGGTATAATGTGAAGGGGGTGATTGGACGGCAAGGGAGGTTGCTATTACAACTTAGAGGAGTGGTTGCGAAAGGGGGATATTGCCTGCGAACTAGGAGGTCGTCAGAATGGTGACTTCAACAGCTTGACTTCAGTTTAACCGGCGGCTGCTGTTGATTGGCCACCATTGCGGGGCCCTCAGGCGAGTGAAGGTATCAAGGCCCTCTCCTGAGAGTTCAGTTGTCCCCCTCCTGTATCTCGAGAGTCTGAAACCCCTTATTCTATCCTTCTTACTCTCAGTCTAGTCCCGTTACGAGAGGAAGGCGGCAGGCGGGATTGCAACCCGTAGGACCGCAGCAAGACTCTGTGGGTAGTCCACCCACCGATTGCGGGAGCCCTGCCGGAACTCAGGGGGAACTCTGGAGGCAGGGAACTGAGAGGTAATCATTGCTTCCCATCTATAAACCCAGTTAGAGGTAATCATTGCTTCCCATCGATAAACACAATTATAGCCCCTATCTGTATTCCCTGTTGCGTTCTAACTTAGTATACCGCATGCATCCCTACTTTGACTTGTTGTTTGACTTCCAGGACATGAATCAGATAAAGTAAAGGAATGCATGCAAATCCTCAGTTTCAATTTTTGTTGATTGGTTGAAAGCAGATTGTTAAAAGGAATTGCATCAGGGAAAGGCAGGATGGTGGGTTGTTTTGCGTAATGGTTGACTGGGTCAATAAGGCTGGGAGGTCCCCATAAGTTTGGGAAAACCTTGTGCTTTGTTTCTTTTGGTTTTGATTGAAGCATCAGACCCTTCTATAAGTTTAGGGGATCTGATTGCTTTGGAGGCTGGGATGTCCCCATAAGTTTGGGGAGACCTAATGTTGTGGCTTGCATGGAGGATCAAGCTATTCTGTAAGTTCAGGTGGCCTGACTGCTCTGACCTGTGAGGGTTTGACTGTGTTCGATTTTCAGGAGCTCAGGGAGCTCTATAAGTTTAGGTACCCTGAGTTACCTTGCTTGGGTTTTTCTTAAGTTTCTTTGTTTCTGAACGAGGGAACCGAGCTGTTCTGTAAGTTCAGGTGGCTCAATCTCTTCCTGCTTTTATTTTGAAGAAGTGATCTTCGGCAAAGGGCAAACCCTTCTGTAAGTTCAGGGGGTCTGACTAAATGCCACGCACATGGTGATTCAGAGAAAAATGAAATTGGCAAAGAGCCGGGCTGTTCTGTAAGTTCAGGTGGTCTGACTCAAAGCCCGCACATGCTGGAACCCAAAGGTTATAATTTGGCTATATTTTATTATTATCCTATCTCTGAACGAGCTAATCAGACTGTTCTATAAGTTTATGTGGTCTGACTATAGCCTATCATAACCTGAAGAGAGTAAAATTAAGAATAAAACTGGTGGTAAGTTGGGCCAAGCTGAACTTAAGTTAGTACAGTCATATGCAGCCTTAGAAAACTAAGTGCAGACAATTATATATAACTTGGATATCTTAAACAGTTCAGGGCGACTAGAATGATCTAGTCATATGCCCAAAGAAGAGAGAAATAGTTGTACCCTCTGTTTTGTGTATTCTCTTTGGCTAGGTTAGGCACATTCCATAAGTTTGGGTGACCTGACTTTATGCCTTATGTAAGCTGGGGCAAAAGGGTTAAATCACTGAAAGACTATGAACTATTGTTTGCCAGGAATGGCTTGGGATGGTGAGAGTACTTACGTTTGTGGTTTTGCCTGCATGCGACTGAGTGAGATGACTACCTGATTTGAGTTTCAGTTTGATAGGTAGTTGCTTTAGTTTCTCGTCACGTGCTAGAGCGAAAGGAGTTAGTTTCAATTCTTGCATTTTCCGTGATAGTTTTTTTTACTTAGGTCAATTCTTGCATTTTCTGGGATAATTTTTTTTGTACTTGGCTTTGTATAAATCTTGGCAACCTACTTTCTTTACGGGAAGCGCTGCCGAAATTTCTACAAATCCAAGGAGTTAGTCAATTTTTGACTTGTCAAAGTTCAACTTGTTTTTTCTTTATATCTGACATAGTAAAAATCTGGAAAGTTTCATTTTCTAAAGGGAGTGTTACCCAAATTTTTGCTAGTTCAGGGAGTTAGACAAAATTGGACTTTGAGAAGTCAAAGTTATTCTCGAATTCTGGACTTAGCTTTGTATAAATTTTGGGAAAGAACTTTTTGAGAAGGTGTGCTACCGAAATTTCTGCAAAACCAATGAGTTTGTTAAATCTTGTCTAAGTTGAACCCATGTTGTCTTTTGAATTCATATCTGACTTAATATAAATCTGGGGAGTCTCCCTTTCTAAAGGGAGTGCTGCCCAAATTTCTACTAAATCAGAGAGTTAGATAAAATTTGACTTTCCAGAGTTAGAATTTTTTTTCTATCTTTTCATATTTCAGCTTATATAAATTCTAGAAAGACACTTTTGCTACGGGAAGTGCTGCCGAAATTTTTTTAGTTTAGAGGAGTTAGACTATATTTTGACAGGTGACGATTCTGACGATCCACCTTGGATAGGGGAGATTATGCCATGAGTCTACCTTTCTTTGGGCGCTGGCTTAGAGGTAGACTTAGACATAATTAATTAGGAGGATTCTGAGTAAGACTGTGATATGGACATCATTCTCTATGAGCTTATGATTTTAGCTTGGGGCATTGACATGTCTTGTGCTACAGGTCCTCTTGATCGTTTGACTCAACATTTGGACTAGTTTCAGTTTGATCCGACAAGGATCATCTTCTATTATCACTGATAATAGGTCGGTTGGTTGATCGTCGACTTGTCGGCTCACGACACAACTTTACTTACACATGTACCTCAACTTGATTGCCTTAGCCTTGAAATTTTATATGTTTCTTTGAGGGTTTTAACCGAACTTCTTTTAAATTACCATTATAAAGGACTTATGAGATTTATGGGAAATTGGACTATGACTGGGGCTTAAGTGTGTGGGGCATTGTGTGAGTTACATGGAACAGTATAGTTGACAATATTGGTGTATGGCAATGTGGTTATTGTGTGAGTCTGTGTTTTATGCAGGTTAGTATTTTGGAGCTTGGTATATGAGTCATACTTTGGAGGCAGTGAGAATGACAACCATGTGTGGCGCGATCTGCTTACCTGATGGGTTTATGTTTCCCCCTCCTTTTGTTTGTTATCTCAAGTCTTGATTTGATATATGAGCGTCTGGTGTTTGTCTATTTTATTGATTGGTTTTGCTTATTAATTTTTATAGTTGGACGTTGTAGTCCGTGGCAGCCGTCAAAGTAACGCCTTGACTTTCGCCCTGGCCTTGAGTGTGACTCATCTCCAGGGCAGTAAGAAACGACCGCCACTACAGGTATGAACATGTGTACCACCCACTCTGCACAGAGTGCAGAAGAGAGTGTGTGATCTTCAACTGCGCTTGGCGGTTGCCCAGCGTCGAGAGATTAACCCTCAAGGCGCGCGTCAGCCGACACTTGAGTGTCGAACGCGACCCTCGAGATCAACGAGGACCGCATAAGTATGGGTACTACGTAGTACGCYATCATTGCGACCGCTTGTGTACGTTTGCATTGCGAGTCGATATGAGTTAGCCCTGCGTCCGCGCGGTTTTATACTAAGTCTCGCGCGCGATGCCTATCCGATTTCCGCATCGGAAAGTTATGGGATGGCTACGGAGGGGCTGGGAGTGTTGTTGCGTTGTTTGTGTCAGGTCGTTTCGTGTGTATATGTGCGTTTTCTTTTTCTTGTGTCCAGTGGTGTGCGCGTGGTGTGTGGGATCCGTCCTCGTCAACCGACGTCGAGCCGCGCTTGGGATTTCAACCTCCCCAAGAGGTCGGCTCGCGTGCGGGTCCTACAGAGGCGTATTACCGCGCGTACCCCCTATGCTACAGCGAACGAGAAACGCCCTCGGCTGGTCCACCTCTGCGATTGCAACTGATTAGCTTTCGTACTGTGAACTGGTAGCTCGACGAGGATACGCCCACCTAGGGAGGTGACAACTCCTGTAAGGTGGAGGAAAGTCGTGCCTCGCGTAGGCCCTATCCTATCGTAGAGGCTCACGAGAGGTATGGCTAGCGCACTCAGCGGGAGCGGCTTGCGGAAGCTCCATGTATATTCGCGACGAGGATTTAGATCAACTCCTGCGTGACGCGGTCGGGAGGGTCCCGCGCTGCCTCGTGCGGTGCCGGACCAATGCGCTCGACACCGTAATGACTTATAAGTTACAAAAATTGTGGAAGTGCAAAAACTAAATGAAATCGACACTCAATCTATCATGTTCAGTAAGTGATTGCCTTAAATCTTCAATTCAGTTTCAATTTATGGCCTGTCAATTGCATTATTCGGGTTCACTACGCGTATTCTAAAATTAATTCAAGTACAAAATATGGCGATTTTAACATGAAATTATTAGCTTGCGAGTACCAATTTCAAATATAATGTCTTATTTTTACGAATAACATGTTGAGAGCTATCTAATCGCGCAGCCGGAATTTATACCGTGCATGCATGCGCGAAGAGCACGAAACTACAAGGACTTAGAAAGGAGATCTGGGGAGGGAGCGCCTACGTTCTGCATGACCAGATCGCGGCGTGGGGGACGTAGCCTCTCTCCACGCATCGATTTGAGCATGCAGTCCGCAGGCTGTCTAGACATGGCAAGAGAAAGCGAGAGCGGGAAAGATGAAGCACAAGAAGAAAGATACAGTTATAATGGTGCCCGCCCAAAATTACAGTTATACACACGATTAAAGGCGTCGACTGATCAGAAGTCCGTTGCAGCCTCAAAAAGAAGCGCATAAGCAAACAGCGCTGCGCGGCAAAGGAAAATCCTAAATTCCCAAATTCCTAAATTCCTAAATTCTTATCTAATGCAAAGAAAAAACGAAAAACACGAATTACGAAAAGGAAATCCGAAATTTCGAGAGTCATCGGGGCTCGACAAGATTCAAAAAGCAAATTCRAAAAGAACGAAGCAATATTCCCGCGCGATGTCCGCACCCAAAAGTCCGAAGCCGAAACAAAAGAAGCGACGTCAACATTTATTAATCGCGCGCAYGGTGGYGCGCCACTCACACAACCGATCAACCAATCGATYGTCCCGGGACTCACCYGACCCTGAACCCAACCATCTGAAAAGAGACGACGAAAAAGGGCGAAGAAGCGAGGGCACCGGTGCAATTTCCCTTCAATCCYGATCTCCCATASTTGGCMCATCCTTCCCAGCTTAGGACCCCTCGTTGCTAYYGCGCAGAAAGTCACGCGGTGCAGAAATCGGTTCGTCACATATGTGACGCCCATGGGGTTCCAATCTTAAGCAAGCTCCTACTTGCTTGAGAGAGAGAGAGAGAGAGAGAGAGAGAGAGAGAGAGAGAGAGAGAGAGAGAGAGAGAGCATTGCTTGCTTGCCCGCCCATGCTTGCTTGCTCAAGCTTGCTTGCTTGCTTGCTTAAGCTTGCTTGCTTGCTTGCGTGCGTGCGTGCGTGCGTGTGTGCGTGTGTGCGTGCGTGCTTGCTTGCGTTCAAAAACAAAAGACAAAACCATAAAGACTTAGGATCCAACACCATAATAAGAGAGGCGGAATCGAAACCGCGCGAGGCGTACCGATCGGGGAGAGAGAGAGAGAGAGAGAGAGAGAGAGAGAGAGAGAGAGAGAGAGAGAGAGAGAGAGAGAGAGAGAGAGAGAGAGAGAGAGAGA
>BFEA01000624.1:670698-691169 GCA_003427395.1 Chara braunii | reverse complement strand
AGAGGAGCACCATGGGACAGAAGCTGCTGGGCTGATGTCCGATATGCCTCTCTATCAGACCACCGTCCAGTTCTGATGGACGTGATTGCGACGGATGTAATTGAAAGGGAAAGACCCCCATTCCGACTGAATGTTAACCTTCTAAAAGATGAAGGTATTAAAGAGTGGGTTACAGACCATATGAAGAACTGGGAATTGGCGAAGGACTTGTTCAGCGACCTACTGGAATGGGCAGAGGTAGGGATAAACATAGTCAGAACAGCTCTTATCAATTTTTCTAGAATGAAAGCGGCTTCCCGCTCCTGGAAAGAAAAACAATTGAAGGAGGTGATTACTAGAGCGGAAACCATGACTGGGGGGGACCCCTTTCTGGACTATTATTGGACTGAAAAAAGAAGCTCTGCAGTTTTGGAGTTAGAAAAGCTAGAAATTAAGAGACAACAAGAATGGCTAGATTGGTTAAAGGTTAGAGGAGTCATTGGCTACGATAGAATGACTAAGTTAACCTCTCGGTCCCTGCTTCTCAGACAGTCTCTGATTAGAGAACTGGCTCATCCATTTGCCATAGATTTTGCTTTGGCTACAGATACAGAGACAATGTGCTCATATGCATTTGAATATTTTAGCGACATTGTCACCACAAGACGCCCATAGGATACATGGGAAACCGATCTGTCACTCAACACGACGTTTTGGGAGAAGAGTAGGATAAGGCTGTCTCCTCACATGGCACAGGCACTGGACGAACCCTTCTCAACAGAAGAATTGGGAAGGGCAGTCAAACAAATGGCTGCTGGTAAATGTCCAGGGCTGGATGGCCTCCCAGTAGAACTGTTTGTGGAATGCTGGGAAGCATTTGGCCCCTTCTTGACCGAAATTTATAATAATGTGAGAACTCAGGGCATACTTCCAGCGGGATTTCTAAAGGGCTACATCTTCCTCCTTTACAAAAAAGGGAGTAAATCGGAGGTGAGGAATYACAGGCCTATCTCTGTCTTAAATGCTRCCTATAAAATACTAGCCAAAGCGCAGGCAATTCGTCTCGCTGAGTTCCTSCCATCTCTAGTWGGGCAGGAACAAGGGGCTTTTGTAAAAGGTCGAACGATCTTTGATAACATTATGTCAACCCTGCAAGCACTGGAGATCATTGCCACGCTGAGTAACCGTATGAACGCCGTGAACGCGCGTTCACATTCAAACGCGCGCGTTCATACCCCCCTGCCCCGCGTTCAATCGCGTTCAAACGCGCTACGTGCGCGCGCGTGCGAAAAAATTGAACGCGGTTCCGCGGGGCGCGCGCGCGCGACGGGGGCTACGGGGTGGTGGTCCGAGTTCAACAGAACCCCAGAGTGCGAAAATCGCCCCCCGGGGACCGCCCGATAGCCCCCCCGCCCCACGGCCCCCTGGCAGCCCCACCTCCAAAACCACACCTGCCAAGCCCCGACACCCCTACCCCCACCCAACGGAGGGCCACCCACTCCTGCCACCTCCCCTCCGACCGTGCCTCTGCGCCACCCGGGGACGTTTTTTTTTTTTATCCCCACCCACAAATACAACCCCCCAAACCACGCCACCCATTTACACACACACACACACTGACACACACACACATTCACACACGCACATGCACACACAAATTCACACCGTCGCACACACACGGGCACTTTTTTTTTTTTCCGCCAACACGTACACCCCCCCCAAAATGCGCCACCCATTTACACACACGCATAATCACATTCACACAGACACACAAACTGCGACCTTTCGTTTATTTTTTTTCCAAAATATCTGTTTTCTTTAATTTTTTTTAAGCACAAAACAAGCGGTTAGAGTCTTAGAGAAATTTTGAAAAAGGGTTGCAAGCAAAAAAAAAAAAAAAAGGTGGTTTGGGCGTGGGTTCGGGGCCAGGGGTGGGGGCGGGTGGCCAGGGGGGGCTACGGTATGGTTTGGGTGAGATTTTAGAGAAACCAAGGGCGGACTCAAAGCACACAAAACACTCGTCGTCTGGAAACAGAAACATCGCAAATGACAAGATGTAATGATTGAAGCAAAACGCAAACCACTATAGCATGGATAATAGCAAAAATCTGACACATCGTGTCGAAGCCCCGCCAGTCTGTGGAAAGAAGTACCAACCCAAAAATGCCGACGAAAAGTACACKAAAATACAYTSGAAAGCTATAATCTCCGAAGTAGCAAACTGCGCAGAAAAGTGCCTACTCGAAAGTACACTATAATACAACATCACGAAACACTACGTCTGTCATGGATAACAAAAAACTAAACTCAAACGAAATGGCCATGTACTCCTACGAAAGTAGACTACAATACAACATCACGAAACACTACGTCTGCGCAGAAAAACACCCACTGGAAAGTAGAGTATAATATAACCTCACGAGACACTACGTTTGTCATGGATAACAAAAAACTAAAGTACACTCAGAATGTCACGAAAACGCAAGTCCGTGATCCGTCAACGATCGTCGTGCGCATGCGGATCTCGCTCGGACCGATGAGAACCGCCACCTCCCCTCCGACCAGTGCCACGCAGTCGATCTCTCTGACGCTGGCCACCGCGTCTTGCAGCAGAAGGCTCGGGAGCGGCGGGACACTCGCCGGGGTCGTCGTCCATAATGAGTCTCCTGCCTCTCAACGTCCTGCCTACACCTGCGACTGCTACGTCATCACTTCGGCGTGACTCGCGTGCCATAGGTAGACAGTCTGTCCCTGAAGTCTCCCCCTCCTGGCATCGATCTAATGGCACGTGTCTCTCCTGCCTCGGTCGTGTAACAACGTCAGGCTCATGCAAAATAATCGACGCCTCTCTCAAACCGTACGTCAAGGGCGGATCCACTGCGCTCGCTGCGGAAACACCTTCACCCTCACGTATGTCGTCGCCCTGGCCACCGTTGCCACCGCCGCCACCGCCTCTACCACCAAACCCTGAAGCTACAACATCTCGACGTCTCACGGTCGTGGAAGCCCCTCTCAAACCTGGCTGACGACCGGCACTCGCCGTCGTCACCCGTCTCGTCTCGCTCCATGGTCGATCTGTGCGACCGAACAACATGGTGTCCAGCAACTCCCGTGCACGCTGGGTAGTGTCTCTCCGTCTACGGTCAACCGACCTCGGGGTGAGACTGTCGCCCTCCCTCGGAGCTGCGGTCAAGGGTGACGAAGGGCCTGCGGCGCCTCCAGATGGCCCTGCGACCAAACCTCCAGATGGTAAGTCCCCTCCGGCCCCGCCAGATGCCGCTGCGATGGAACCTCCACAAGGTACGCCCCCAGCAGCCCCGCCAGATGGCGCTGCGATGGAACACCCAGAAGGTAAGCTGGGGTTGGCTGGCCCCCAAGATAAGTCCTGCACGTGAGGCAACTTCCCCTCCTCCGGGACTGACCTCAAAATGCGCTGGTCGATCTCCGTCAAATCCCTTCTGCGGTGGTCCTCCAACTCCTCAGCGGTCATAAAACCGAAAGGGAGGCTGCCCCGGGGCGTAGCCACATGCCTAATCTCCGGCCTCGTCCGCGACGGCGCGAAAGCAGGGGCCGGGGGTATACACGCTCCCCTGCCTACACGTCACTCCTCGACCGGGCCCCCGCCATGTGCACGACGCCTATAACCCTCCAAAAATAGTGCCTGATGCGGCACCACTGGCCCCACAGCAGTGCGGACCACCAAAGTCTGTGGCATCTCCTGTCCGTCCGCGTCACGCCTGTCCACCTGTGCGGGGTCCCCCCCGCCAGACGTGGACATCGGATTGGCCGCGGACGGCACCCCCGACCCGCCAACACCAACGGCCCCCACTACGGCCGTGTGTGGTGATCTTGAATATTAGTACTCTAACCAAGTATAAACCCCTGTGTGTGGGACTTTGCCCCCAAAAGCTCTCTCGCACATATTGAAGTAGCCAACCTCCTTAAACATCTCTCATAATACGTTTACACTGTAAAAAGTTATATCTACAAAAGGTGTATAATGCATTGCTAAAAAAATGCGTGTAATTATCTGGATAAAGTTCGATCAACTAACAAATATCAGCAAGTGATCCAAAAACCCGCCAATAGCATGGATTGCTAGGGCTTGGATAATCTATGAAATGATTGTCGAATATAGTGAATATACAAGGTTGTTTAAAAGCGGATAGTTATATCGCCGTAAATATTCAATTGTTGTTTGTATGGTGTAATCAAAGAGTAGAAAAAAAAGAAACAAGAGTATTTAGAAAGGAGATTTCCCAGGGATCTAACACATCAACACCTTCTGGAGGCCAAATAGCTTGATTTTATTTGGGGTAACAAGGGCGCAATTGTGACGAACTGTTTTTTGTAACCGCACGACTTTCTGCGTGAAAATGCTTCGAGGTGCAGGACGGGTCGGTCGCGTGAAGTGCATGGGGATGGGTCGGGTCTGGCCTGTTGCATGGATGCCCACGCATCTTTCTTTTTCGGTTGTTGGACCACGGTCGGGGAAATCCCGCGTTAACGGCTGAATGGGTGCGCCTTAGCGAGCGCGGTGAATAACTGTTGTCATAACTTCTTTCTTGTTCTGGTGTGGAGCTTCGGGTTTTGGTCGCGGGTCGGCGTGCGGGAAAGTGGATTTTCAAATTTTTAACTGCTGTCGAGCCTCCCACACAGGCTCTCAGAATTGTTTTGTTTTTGTTTGGGATTATTCTTTTGCAATTATGACTTAGATAGGAATTTAGGAAATTTGGAATTCTTACTGCGCTGCGCTTCTTGCTTACACACATCTTGTCGCGATAGGAGCTGAGATCTGACTAGACCACGCCCTTAATCTTCTGTGTAACAGTCACTTTTGGCGGACGTGATTGTAACTGTATTTTTTTTCTTTCTTGATTTCCTTGTGCTCCCCGCCATTTTCCTCTTTGTCTCGCATGCTTCATACTCTGTTCTAATTGGCCTAAATACTTGCATGACCGGATCGATGCGTGGAGTGCGGTTACATCACCCACGCCGCGACCTGGCCATGCAGACGTATGCACTTCCTCCCTTCTCTTTCTTCTCACTTAGGCTTAATCCTGCATCTTTCGCGCAGGGTTGCATGTTATAAATTCCGCATGAGCGATAAGTTTTCTCTCTAAGAATTCCGAGGTTCGCGCGATCAGTGAGGGTCAGCTAACAAGCAAGTTTGGAAGGTGAGTGAGCGTGAGAGTTGGGTGATCCGACAGGTTGGTGCTGGGTATGTGGGGTTGACGTGCGGGCCGCGACTGACTGTGGCACACTAGCGAACCTGGCTTGCATATTAGGACCAAGCGGGGTGACAACTTTGTGTTGATGCGTGGCGACGGACTGCCCGCATCGGAGGAGGAGGGAAGCGAGTGAGAGAGAGAGAAGTGGACGGGTGTGGGATAATGTCTCTTCTCCCACCTTTCTATATTTGTATAATTTTGACATTTGGTGCGCGCCATTCTTTTCGGCTGTATCGGATTTTGTATTTGTGACACCTTGATGAATGATTTGTTCTGTTCCCCCTCGTTCTCTGTTTTTCGGTGTAATCGCCATACTCGATTTTTGCGATCTCATTGGTTTTCTTTCTGAATGCATGTCGCCTTTTTTTTTGTTGACTTTGCGAATTTAATGTATGCGTACTTGTCGGTTTCTTGCCCTCATGTGCATGAATAAGTCTGATGGGAATTTCGCTGTCCTAATGGATGCATGAATGTGTGATTGAATCGATGCTTTTGATGCACATTGTGAGTAGGAGATTGGAATTGCGAATTGTTTTCGCGCACTTTTCCGCGTATAAACATTGCCCCGAAAAAGAAAGTTGGATCCACGCGTCGGGTAAACTGACAACTCGTTACCCATCGAGGGTAGGGGGCACGATCTCGTGTGCACACGTGAGTGAAAGATCGTGGTTGTAACGGTTCTTGATTCCTCGGATGATTGGTTGATGATTGATTGTTCGAATGTCTGACTGCGGAGCCACGCCCCGATAGTGTAAACAATTCCAAGATTAAACCAGCACACTAGATAGGGGGAATTGGGAAAGGCGGTGACAATGAGTACTAGAAAGTGACAAAATTTGAATTAAGCTAACTCTGGGCGCATCCTTCTGGTCGACCATCAGTCACGCCCATCTCACCCGTTCGAGGCAAACCCCTCGTGGAACCTCGAGCGCGATACTGTGCACGCACGTGTAAGCCCGACCGAGAAGGATGCCGCTTACACGTGTGTTTGCAAGATCTGCGCTTGAAACCATGACGACACTTACATCAGACTGACAGGATGTTTCGCATGACGGATCGGGAGAGTCCGAGGGACCYGGAATTTCGATAGTATTRGGAACGAAAGAACGCGTACTTCCTTGCGCAACCCCGACCGGATCCTCCGAAATTTCCCTRCCATCGGGGAGACGMCYGAGTTTGCGACAGGGATATTGGAAAAGCCTTAGATGTCGTTCCCCATGCGGCACAATTCCCTGAGCTTCACACAAGCCACGTCTTCACCGAACCCGGGGTCGTCGTCTTAATAACCCACTGCCCATCCTACYGAGTGGCRTTAYCCTTTCACTACCTCACAGTCWTCCCGTGGCAAGCGATCGCCCSCTACTGGCCCCGAACCCCTTGCTCTGAGTGCCAACGTGACAACGAGTATCGAACCRCRGGATTCGTCCGCCRAACCYGGACGGAGGCGGAGYGACGAGCACACTRCCTCCGATTGCGACCTTYGTCGTCCTATTCCAAAGTATGCAGCGATCGACGACASCGGTTGGTCAGGCAKCGCGACACTCACAACATCCCTCTCGTCCATCAGGTGCGCGATCGGCARCGAMGACARAACCAAAGGAGATGGTAGTTTCATCTCCCGRAAATTAACACGCCGGATACGACCTGTGCCTACCAACTTGCGTAACTATCCCTAACTTGCCACAGGAGATCCCAGTTCCGACCTGAGACTCCACCCCCACTTTCCTAAAATCCTTGGCACACCCCCTTTTCGCACTTCCGGGCCCCCATTCTACTCTGATCAGGAAGTCGCGCTGGGCGTGAGGTTTGGGCGTCACACAGTCACGATTTTAGTTTTGAATGGACTTTAGACATCCCTCGAATCCATYAGACCCCAAAGTTGGGTTGTATACATTCACATTTTTCCTCGCTTTGCCGATGACGAYGTCGCCCCCCAACACGACCACCTCGTCCGGGCCTTCTCARCTTTCCTCTGTCGYCAGACCTCGTTCTGGAGGACTYGCTCTTCTGYCCTGCAACAACCTCTCCCAGCGGACTTCGTGTTTCCTCGCGACCGCTTGACCATTGGTGAGGGGGAGGATCTATGCGCACGAGACATTTGTACMMGTTGCCGCCTGGCYTGCCACACCTCCTCCACATCCCYATATGCTGACGCCCTTCAGCGTCACTTTGCATAACARGCTYGCCCTCAGGTTGTTCCCCCTGTCTCGAGCTCCAGGCRAACACCCACCTAGCTGCGATGTCTCGTCCCTTTGAGCCCCCTACGGTATCAGACATACCCGTTCGAGACTCTCCCTCTATGCCGCTCGCTACTGTCCCCGACGACTCTGTTGGGAGAACTTGGGACTATATTTTGGATTTCTCCTAGTGATGCTAGTGTTGTTCCTCCTTCCTCTCCTAGCGCCTCTCATGACCCTCCTCCTCCACGTCCTCCCACTAGGCGTGCTGTTCGCACGGCCCGTTGCAGTGCTTCCCTTGTAGCAGTCGAGGATGTCATTGACTTCCTGGACCTCGAGTGTGTTAAGGTCCATCAGGAACGCCTCCGCCTCAAAGAGCATACCTWKTTTGCRATACCCCAACACATACACAATCCTGATCACACCCCGGCTATCATCCGAGTGTGTCTTGGGACCTCTACTAAGGGTGTATCRCGCACTATGGGRCTCAAGCTCTACCTGCGACTTCATCCACCCTCGCGTAGTTAAGGAGGYCTCTCTTTATRCATCGGCCTACCCTTCTACCGTCACTGTCACGCTTGGCCACAATCAGGCGAAGTCCTTTGTCGGTTGTGTGGTGCCTGATCATCCATTCTCCTTCCCCTTGCGGATGCCCCATAGCTTTCGCAAGGCCCYACGGTTCCATGACCAAAGAAACTTTGACATCATGGTAACCTTATACGATCTTGTTCTCGATACAGAAAACTTGAACCCCCCAAAAAGCTGCCAAAAACATAACTTCCAACACAATAAAAAAAATCATACCATAACTTAAACGAAGTCCCACTCGAACAGCTGATGTTTGATATCCTTCATAGGTGAATTCACATATAACATCGCACCACCATTCCCCCCAGCAAAGGAACAACTTCCACTAGCGCGTGGGGTCAAGCCCTCACCCGGGGCTCAGTTCCACCACTCCCAAAATGTGAAAACGGCAGATGTTGCTCCGTGTGTGCACCCATGAATTGCTCAAATACCAACCCGGGTTCGAATCCCACACCAGATACAAGTAAGTGTGTATGTGACGTACTAGCTTGTGGACCTGCGCCATCTTTCAGACTCCTTTTTTTTCCCATGTTTTTCTGTGCATCTAGAAGTGTAGAGTTAGACTCCGAGATCCCCCCCCCTCTTGTCTCTGCCCGATTAAGGGTACCTTGTGGGAATCTCTTAGTTCCTCTTTTTTCTGTTTTCCGAAAAGGCTTGGGTATTTCGCTCGCCTTAACGAGTGCGCTTGGAATTTGGCTCGGCAGTTAGAAATCCCGGAATTAACGGAATGTCCCACGACCTTCCGCGCGCGGATGTTCTCGGCCCCGACCTTGAAAACTCTGGGAAATTCTTGTAGGAATATGGATCGACGGAAGACTTTCTTTCCCGCGCCTGTTTTGCACGCGGATATGGTGCTTTCAATTTTTGAATTTGCATAGGATTGGAAAAAACTGCAACTGCCTTGGTGCCCATTCCCCTGTTGCCGATCAGTGCCATGCTAGCAAGCTCCCTCCTCCTTCCTCCCTGCGCTCCTCTCACCGTCCTTCTTCGCGCGCACACGTTTTCTCGCTCCCGGGCGCGTCCACATCAGAATCCTCTTCCAAGCCAGCACATATTGTCGATCCAACCGAGTACCTCCAGCTGGCTGGACTGATCGGAGCTATCCGACCCGCCAAAAAAGAACTCGATTAGGTCGAACGAACATCGGAACCAGGACCCCAGTTCCAAACAGGAGAAATCGATCTCCTACAGACACTCAAACAGTTAGATATCCGAGTGCCGATCCCTGTAGGACACCTGCTGACCATATCCGAAGTTGCAAATGACAAGCTTCTGCAGCAATGCCAGAAGAATCAGAAGCGCTTCACCTATCAGCGCGTTCAGCGTATGCTGAAGAAAAAGCAGGAAGATGAGAGCGAGGCAAGTCCTCCCTCGGCGGTCGAATCTAACGTGCCGGAAACGACGAGAATCGTCGCCATCTCTTATGTCGAGAGAGATCACTTTGTGCGTGTCCGATCGGTCCTATGGAAGAATGCGGAGTGTGATTGCGAAGTCTGGGGTAAACCGTTCGATGCACTGATTGACACATGATCATCAGCCGTAGCTATCTCCCTGAACACGGTCCGAAAGACTGGATGACTGAATTTCATCCTTCCTCTACCAAGGAAGGACAACTATGTCTCGGCCGATGAGGAGGCCATGAACATCGTAGGAATCATCGACAACGTTGTAATCAAGGTAGGCCGAGTGCATGTGCTGGTTAACGCATTAGTCATTGATGAACACTCTTACTCGATACTGCTAGGATTGCCCTGGGCGATGGTAGTGGGCGCACAAATCCATTTTGATTCCAAACAACTCGTTCTCACTCATATGGGAGGGAAACCTCAAACACTTCCTCTCCGAATCTCTACTCGATCACGAAGGAGATATCCCAGTATCGACCGGATAGGAATGATCCAGAGTCTGGAGAAATATATCCCGAACCCTGATGAAGAACAACCCCCTGCGTGCGAAGACGAGTTCAATGAACGCGATTATGAGGAAGAACTGAGCGCTATGCCCAGTGAGGAAGAATGAAAGCAATTAGTCGAAATGTTCGATTGCAAGACTAAAGAAGATTTTTGGATGATTCCCGCAACTACTCGAACATTTGATCTTAGCTCGGAAAACAGCGAGCCCTGCCGTTCTCCGCCCACAGAAAGACGGACTTCCCCTACGACATTCTTGGGAGAATTGATCTTGCAAATTTTCGATATGGCTGACCTTTTGGAACCCCCTCGCACGTTGTAGGAGGGCACGCTTTCACTCCGGGCTAGGTATCTGCAGATGAATCATTATCTGGATCTCTCTGTCTCTCCCCCTAGATCCTTACTTACGCAAGGAGCCATGATTGCTTTGATCAAGGAAGAGACAGAGGCTCCGATAATAGACGTTTCGGATCTCATGCAGGAAATGACGGAACTAACAGGAGTAGAAATAGCCAAAAGTGTCGTCGATTCTGAAACCAATGCCGAGGTAAAAGAAACCAAGATGATCAGCCCGGCTGAATCCCAAATGATCGCTACCATCTCCTAGGTCCAAACCAGCAGTTACATGTTTTCCAGTGTGCACGACAGGCGATCGCGAAAGATGGATTGGATTGAAACACCCCTGAACATTGCGAATAACGCAGTAATCACCATCCCTAGTCATGTTCCCCATGATATCCAAGGATCCCAGATTGATGTGTTGCATGACTATGCTGAGGTATTGAGTACAGATGACAGTAATATTGGGTTATCTACTGTAATCGAGCATGCGATCCTTACGGGGGATCATCCGCCGATTAGCTGCGCTCCTTATCGGTATTCACCAGCGCAAAGAGCGGCCGCATTTAAGAGGATTAAGGAGTTCGAAGCTAATGGTTGAATCGAACCCGCTATCGCACCATGGTCGTTTCCGGTAGTGCTTGATTCTGCAGTAAATTTGATATTCGTCATGGATTCCACCATCTCCTGGTACGAAAAGAAGACCGCCCGAAAATGACATGCATTCTTTTCGAAGGGACCTGGCAGTAGGTCAGATGCCCGATGGGGATTTGCAACGCCCCAACCATGTTTCAACACGCGATGAATATGGCCTTCCAGAACTTCGTGCGAAAAACGCGGCTGGCGCAGAGCATAATCAATTACTGTGTGATTGTGTATATGGATGATATCCTTGTTTTTTTCTACAGTAACTTCCTATGAGGGACATGTGCAACACATTGAGTGGACACTGCACACACTGAAGGACGCAAGATTCAAAGTGACGGTTGAGAAGTGTCAGTTTTTTCTCACGGAGATTTCCTTCCTCGACCACGTCGTTACGAACCAAGGATTGCAGTCAGAGCCCCAGAAAGTGACAGCCGTGAAGGACGCACTGGTGTCGACGTCCGTAACACAAGTCCGTGCCTTTTTGGGTTTGGCATTGTACTACCGAAGGTTCATCAAAGGGTTTGCAGTGATCGCAAGACCACTCACGAATCTGCTAAAGAAGGATCGACCGTTGATCTGGACCCCGCACTGCGATCGGGCTTTTGAAGAACTCAAGGCGGCAGTGGTTTCGGCCCCAGTCCTCATAAGGCCGGACTCGGAAAAACCCTTTGTTCTCATCACCGATTGGCAACCGGAGGCGGTTTCGGCGATCTTCGCCCAGGTGGGACCCGACGGCCTCGAACACGTGGTGGAATACGTGTCCAAAATGGTGCTGTCCTGTAAGCGCAACTATGCGGCCCCGACGGGGGAATCTATGCAGCCTTGTGGGGGATCAGTCATTTCCGAGCGTACTTGTATGGCCGAAGATTTACGCTGGTAACCGATCACGAACTGCTGTAACAGTTGGCGCTGAAGAAGTCCAAGGATTACTCGAGCATGATCGAGCGATGGGCCACAATACTGCAGAGCATGGACTTTGACATCCCCCATCAGAAACACGAGAAACACGGCAACGCAGACGGGCTGATACGACTTCACCGTCCCGACAAGGTGCCAAGGAGTAAGGAAGTGACCCCCTGGCGCGACCCGGAACCGAAGAACGAGCCTCGATACGGACAGGTGGAGATTCTACCGAAGGGCTAAGTGGACACGTGTATCGGACCCTACCTATCCTTCCCTTTCCCATTCCTATCTCTCGGAACGATGGAAACTACCCCTGGCTCGGTCTCTCCCACCTTTTCTGATCCCCTCGCCCATTCACACTTTCTCGTCACTCTCCCGGATAAATGTTGTTATTTCTGCACGTGTATTTCCCAAGTTTACGGAGTAAACTGTTACCCCTTTGAATCTGGATTTGCCGATTGGGTGGACTGTGCCACGTGTGTCAATCGTGCGCACAATGCGCGCGTTCGATACAGAACAAGTAGCAAGGAATGGAGGTGCCCCCTGTGTACGGCGGACAAACTCCCTACTGAGGTTCGATTCGAGGCAACCCGAACGGACGATCTTGAATACGATGAGAAATACCGACGAGCGGAGGTATGGATATATAAAATCTTATTAGCTAAATTAGCGGGCCCACCATTGGACCATCTCACTAAGCATGACAGACATCGGGCTACCGAAAAATCCCGAGACTATCGATGGATCAATAGACATATAGAAAAGCGTAAGACGGACGGATCAGGACTATGGCTAACGGTTCCCCACCCCTTTCAGAGATATGACTGGACTCGGTCCGCGCACAAAGAACAGACCGCTCATTTCGCGATACGTGTCACAGAGGCAACTATCGACCAAAATCGATAGTTCTAGTCTAATATCCGTGACGATGTGAAGCATGTGGTCGCTAACTGTCTAGTCTGTGCTGCCGACCGCGCGCCAAATACAATAGTCCCTACAGAGGTAGAACGGCCGTTTCAGCGGGTCAGTATGGACACAACCGATATAGATGTGCCACCTGGCCCCAACCGCTGCGAATACTCCATTCTCTTGGTGTTGATTGATCATTTCTCGAAATATATCGAAGTCTATCTGTGTAAAACCCGAAAGGCCTCAGAGATAGCCACATACATCGACCGATTCCTCAATACCCACCTAGATACAGAGGAAATTCTTACCGACAATGGATCGGAATATAAGGGTGAGGTAGAGAAATTACTAATGCGTCGAGGCGTTACACTTCGACAAAACGCTCCCCATGTTTCCCAATCGAACGGGCTGGCAGAGAATGTGAATCGCATGATTAAGACCGCCCTCCGTAAGAACTTAGCGGCCCGCGACACGCGTCCGTGGCCCGAGATAGTCTATCAAATCGTCGGAATCCACCGAGCCACCCCTCATGAGTCCACAAGGTTCACCCCCTTCCAGCTTCGAACTAATAGCCTCCCATGTGTCGACAATTGGGGTACCACAAAAATTGTCGACAAAGGGGGTCGAAACACGCGTGCGGCCCTCAAGGCCAAGGCGAAGAGATATGCGGATTTAATGGAAAGGGTCGTTTCTAAGCTGGCCCGGAAAAGACAGAAATTGAGCGAACTGGTCCACGATAGGCAGGACCGTAGCTACGAGGTCCGGAACGGGAATGCGGGCCCACAACACCAATATAAGTTAGGGGATCTGGTGCAGGTGCACAAATGTGCACGCGACCTCAAACTCGCTCCCAAGTTTTTTGGCTGTTTTCGGGTCGTAGAGCTCGGTCCTAACGGAGCTTACACGGTGCGCATCGCGCCCGAAGCTAGCGCCAGCCATAGCTCCCTCCCCATCGTCCGCCACACTTCCTATCTTCGTCCTCTCCCTCCTTCTGAGAGCCCTAACCCATCTCCTTCTTCTTCATCCGATGTGATTGAGGAACTTGTTCCCTCTCCTTCGTCTGCATCTACCCCCTCTCCTCACCTTCGCCATGAGCTTTATGATTGAGTCAGCCCTCTCTGCTCAGCTTCTTCAACCTCGAACCATGTTGCAATTTCGCCAGGTCGCGCATCCCCGTCTCTCGATCTTCTCCGGTTTGCGCAACTCTTTGGCGACGGAGCTTGGTGTGCCGCCGTGGAAATCACCATATCGACTGATTGAGGTTCAGCAATCGTCTTGGCGAAAGCTTTGGGAGTTCGGCGCTTCTCCCAGCCTACTCAGAGCGACGTAACGGTAGTAGTAGCCTTCAGCGATGATCTGTGTACTATCGTCGTGCAGCGGCGCGATGCAATGGTGACTGATCTCTACAGGTGGGGACAAGAGTTGGCAGCTGATTGGCGGCAGCGACTGGCCCAGCCAGGGCGACAAGTAGTGGGGACTGATTGTATCGATACCTTCTCCCTCCGGACCAGCGCTACTGACCGCCCCTCTCGCCCTCTCCCCCATCTTCATCCCTACCCCGAGCGCCGATGAATCACTTCTCCACCTTCTCTCTCCCCTCCGACCTCCCGATCATCTGGCCATCCTAGGCAAATCCCCTCCTCACTCTAGAAATCCACCCCTCCTCCACCCTCCCATTTAGTTCTTCCTACATCCGCAAGTGTACTGAGTTCACAACGGTTAGTGTGTGTATGCTCACGGTGAGGTGCTACTGGTCACGATACTATAGTAATCGGGAACTGGAGCACTCTCACGAGATCTCGTTGGTACTAGCGCAACTGTGGCCGAACGAGTCGGCTACCGACGGTACGTTGGTGGGATTGTTGTGTGGAGAGATCGCCAAGGGAGGGGGAGCCATGGTCGCCTACGAGCTTCTCACCTTTTTGCCGCAGCTCGTCGACGATCTACCGGCGGACATCATCTCCTACAATCCAAGTGATCTGAACCAAGCGGAACCTGAAAGTTGACGCCAACCGTAATCTGGGCGAACTATACGGAGGATTACGGACAGTATCTAAGCGATCACGATCCTACGGCTTGGTGTTACCTGGATCTAGACGAGCTTGCACCGGATAACTCCGACTTCAACGAGTTTTGGCAGGCGCATCGGGAGAATGGGGAGTTGCCATCAGACGACGACCCGGGTCGTATAGCCATCGCCAGGCTATCGGAGGAAGAAGAGCCAGAAGCACGGTCAACCTTCAAGGAAGAAGGAGAGGCATCGGCGCCTGAACCTCGGGAGACCTCGCAAGCGTCGCTGTTTGCTCAAGGAGGATCGACCTTGAATCCCGCTGTCCCTTCGGACGCCGCTAGCCGGCACGATGGCACACCAACCTTCCCCCGGCGCCGCCGCCCTCTCTCACCTTCTCCAGCCGCTTCCACCCCCTCCGCGCTTCGTCCGCGTCTTCCTCCCGGCCCTGACGTACCGTCCTTGTCCCGTCGACCACCGCCCTCTTGATTTCCTCCGATTCCGATCTCTCCCCTACCTTGAGTTCCCCCTGGACTATCGCGTCTTCGCCAGCCGCCTCTTCAGCCATCACTTCGCCGCTCGCCTCCTTTGCACGATCTTCCCGCATCAATCCCCCTCCTTCCATCTCAATATCATCCTCTTTGGTGTCGCCTAGGCACGGTTCAACCACATGGAGTTGTACTGTGTCGTTTCCGGGACCTTTCCTGCTATGGAGGACTACGAGTCCCTAAGGGATAACGTCCTCCGCACTATTCCCTCCTTATACCCCGATTACCTCCTTTCCCTATCTCGATCCAATCATCGTTTCCCCCGCGCACATCGGATCGTATATTTCGTCGATCTCAGTGATGAAGCGGAGGATTATTTCCCTCCGTTCCCATCAGACAGGCCCCAGCCCCCCCATCCTCCCCTCCTTGTCGACTACCGGCGGGCGGATTTCCAATAACGAGGCAAGGGTGCAAAGCACACAGAGAATCAGCAGACGATGATGGCATCACCTGGACAATCCCTGGCGGTTCTAGCAGCTCAAGCCACCAGACTCGCGAAAAAATTGCAATTGACGTTGGCGTCAACATGAACTCTTGCTCAACTATCCGCGCTGATGTGAACGCTTGTCCTCCTGATACACTTGGTTTCTCATGCATCCTCTCTTCTCTCCTCCTTCCTCCCCTGCCATGGCATGCAATCAGGAGATCCCATAAATTTGGAACTCCCTGCGCGTCACATATGTGACGTACTAGCTTCTAGACCTGCGCCATCTTTCGGACCCCTTCCTTTTTCCCGTGTTTTCTCTGCATCCAGAAGTGTACAGTTCGACTTCGAGATCCCCCCCCCTCTTGTCTGTGCCCAATTAAAGGTACCTTGTGGGAATCTGTCAGTTCCTTTTTTTTCCGTTTTTCGAAAAGGCTTGGGAATTTCGCGCGCCTTAACGAGTGCGCTTGGAATTTGGCTCGACAGTTAGAAATCTCGGAATTAATAGAATGCCGCGCGACCTTCCGTGCGCGGATGTTCTCGGCCTCGACCTTGAAAACTCTGGGAAATTCTTGTAGGAATATGGATTGACGGAAGACTTTCTTTCCCGCGCCT
Organism: Chara braunii; assembly: GCA_003427395.1. NCBI lineage: Eukaryota > Viridiplantae > Streptophyta > Charophyceae > Charales > Characeae > Chara > Chara braunii. The sequence goes on along the minus strand of BFEA01000624.1, from coordinate 674,890 downwards.
ATTTTGCGCGCAGATATGGTGCTTTCAATTTTTGAACTAGCATAAAATTGGGAAAAACTGCAACTGTCGTGGTGCCACTCCCCTTCTGTCGATCGGCGCCATGCTAGCAAACTCCCTCCTTCTTCCTCCCCGCGCTCCTCTCACCGTCCTTCTCCGCGCGCACACGCTTTCTCGCTCCCTCCCCCTGTAACTCGTTTTCCCTCTCCTTCTCAGCACGCGCTCTTTTTCTCCTTGTTGATTATCTGAATCTTGGGCCCATTTCGTGCTATCCTTCGCGCTCCTCTTCTTTCCGCTCTCAGATCCGCGCTCGAAAACCCAGTCAATCCTCTCTCCCCATCTAGCCAAGGAGAAGCGTCGTGTAAGTTCTTACTGCGAGACGATTCTGATTGGTTGAAGACGAGTTAGGAGGGATCAACATGGCTTTCGACGGACGGCCACTCTCAAACTCTCATATACCCTCCTCTGCCTCACCCTCCGCCTTTCTCCGCGTCTCTCTCCCTTCTCACAACTATAAATTTCGCCGACGCCTCTGCAAAACTCTCTCTCAACTCATCGGCCAGCTTCCGGGAAGTAGTGGCTAGGTGGTGTGTACAGTGCAAGTCGGAAAGTCCTGATGAGATGACTGTAAACTGGCGGGCGATGCGCTAGATCGCCATGATGGACTGTGGGATCCAGGCAAGCCACATCAAGATTAAGTTGGCGGGGTGACGATCGCAGTGGTGGAGGATGATACGTGACGGGCGGGATCGTCAGTATCAGAATGCGGACATGTGATCTGAGTTTAGTGGATGACTGGCCCGGGGCCGTGTTGGAATTTGGTGGCAAGTGCGCCCTCTTGGTTGCGACTCTATTCTTTGGTGTGAATTTTGCGGCAGTAAAGTCGGAGCTCTTTTTTCTTTCTCCATCTCAGGGTAACTCTTCTCTCCGATCTTAGTGTTCCCATCTGGCACTGTCTCATTCCTCCTTCCTCTTCTTCCGTGATGTGAATGATTCTACATAATAAGTCAATATTTGGGCGCATGATGGCTGTGTGGTTGGAATGCTTTGTTCCGGAACTCATCCATTAGTTTCCTCGGTAGTCCATAGATCTCGGGGTTTGTCTTGTGAACGGTGGGTGCGTGTGTATAAACTGTTAAGGATTTGTGTCCGTAACACAACCCTGTTGAGGCATCGTATGATTGTCATTTTCGCACCTTCCATAGTGAATGAATGCATGGAAGATGGGAATGAACGGGTACGAAACCCTTCTTGATTGAGACGAGTCGATGGCAGAGGCAATGTTGTCGGGATTTGGAGATGCACGAATGCTTGATTTGTGATTACCGAAGAAGTGTTGCAAGTACATATGCGATTTCGCCCCGCACGAACTGGGTCGAACCCTCTCTTTCTCCTTTCTGGCCTTTTTGATTAGATTGCTAAGACTGCATGCATGCGATGAACGGTTAAAATATCCTTGATTGTTTGCCATATGGACTAACGGGCCTAACCCGACTGGGCGCCAACCTCCTGTATTCCCTCTCCGCCCCTTCCCGTGTAACGAGGACAGGATGCGTATCTGTGAGTGGGACATACATGAAGTCGTCGCAAAGATCGGTGGGCAATATTATTTCCCCCCTGAAAATCGGTGTTCTGGGTTTTTCGGCGCTGGGTTTGTCATTGTGGATACGCACTTTCCGCCGTACTCGCTGCTACTACCATTTAACTAGTTGATCGCCATCCAGTGGTCGGCGGTGGCACCCCATTGGCCTAACACCCTGTGTAGTGATTGATTACGTCTATGTAACCGTTCGAACGCCGTGAACGTGCGTTCGCATTCAAATGTGTGTTTGAACGCGGATTAAAATTCATGTTCAAAATTGAATGGCGTTTAATTAAATTTTTATTTTTTATTCATTTTTTTTTTTTTTTTCGATGCCTAAAAATAACTTGTTTTTTTCTGATGTTTTTTTTATGAGTTCTCTATGATGTGGGGTACATTCTTGTTAATTTTGGGTTCATTTTGCTCAGGCAAAGAAAAATGAAAAATCGCCAAAGTTGGCGATGTCAAATCGTGTTGGCCCACTGATTTTTTTACTTTTTATTTTCTGTTTTCATTTTATTTCGCACCTAAAAAAAATTATTATTTTTTTTTCACTTTTTTTATAAGTTTTGTATAATGTGAAGTACACATCTGTAAAAGTTTAGGGCATTTGGCTCTGCCAAAAAACAAGAAAAAATCGCCAAAGATGGCAGTGTCACAAACGTACTCGCGCACTCACTAATTTCAATACTTTTTTCTATTTTCTGTTTTCTATTTTTATTTCCAATTTCGTAACGAATTTCGATGTAATGCTCAGGCAAATGTTGTTTATTTTATTGTTCTTCATACCATAATGTTTTTTGGAGTTTTTTTAGTTTTTTTTTTTTTTTTTTTTTTTTTTTTCCCGCGGGATTGAACTCCCCGTTCGGTCGCGTTCATTGCACGCGCGTGCATTCGGTTCAGTTTCTGAACGGAAAACCCGCGTTCAATGAACACGCGGTTTCATAGGCCAACGTCTCGAGCACTACCAGTCAAAGGGGTTTTCATTACCGAACACGGAACGAGGACGAGCACAAGGAAAGGGCCACGCGATTGAGACCGTCCATGTCGGATTCAGAATTGTGTAGTGTGCGGCGTCGGGAGCTGGTGCGAAAGCGGGATACTAAACACGTGCCCGCTCCCTTCAACTCCAAACGCCGAGCCGTGGCACGGTGGGAAGTCCGACACTACTTCCTGGATTGAATTTAAACTTCCCAACGTCACGAACCCCGCGCGCGCCTACTCCAAGCCCGCACCGAAACCAGCCAGATCTCTCACTTCATCAGACCAACACGGGGGATTTCAGTTCCGTCTGTGTCCCCACACTCAACTTTCCAAAAATCCTTGGCACACCCCATCTTGCTGTTTTTCGGGCCCCCCTTTCTGCACCCATAGCACTCCGAACGAAAGACACCGCAGGGCGTGACGTTGCGCGTCACATGTACTAGTTGTTGACCAAAGACAACGCTCGTCTTTAGAGATCACTCTCTAAGGTGGCCATCCCGACCAAAGAACCAAAACAGGCGTTGAAATAAAACAGCGACCAGGTGAGCAAAATAAATCATTATGAATGAGGGCTGGTGAGTTCAATGATGACATCTACCAAAAAAAGCAAAGCAGTGACTGCTCTCTCCTGACACATTCTACTGACACATTCTACTGACACATTCTACTCCCAAGTGGAACACAACCCTTTCCGTTGTATCATTTTTTTTTTTTTTTTTTCAAAAGGGCGATGGCATTGAGGTATTATCATCGGACTAACCAGCCCAGGTAAAATCAATCCTGTGTCTAATCTGACACCAGGTGGCCTTTTCAGCCGAGGGTGGCCTTATTGCCTTCAGGGAACCCCCAGTGGGGGACACCGGTCAGTGAACAGCCGGTAGCAGAGGGACCGAGCATCATCTGAGTGGCCAGTCCCTGTGCCTCCCCTATTACCCCTCCCCCTATGTATCATTATTCTCATACCATCAGAGGTTTCTTTTTATCCTTTTCTTTTTGCTGTTTTTCAAAGTAGGGTGGTTCAGAGTTCTTCAATTTGTTTTTTATTTTTTTTTCTTTGGGGTAACTACCGCGCAGTCACGAAAACAGTTTGTAATTGCATTTGAAACTGCCTTTTAGCAGTTTAGTCAGTGCCCGAGTTTCAATTGCACTTGAAACTCGGGCTGGCAGCAGTTCACTCAGGGCCCTCTTCTATCCACGAACAGCAGAAAAAAACAAAAAAAAAAACATCCCTTATGCTGTGATTGCCGTCCGATACAGGATGCTAGAGTACTTGTCTGGAACTGAATGAAGCCAGGCAGCTCGCGTGGAATTCGCCCTGCCTGGCTGGCAGGGCGCTACAAGGACCTCACAACAAGAAACAAAAAAAAAGAAAAACGACCTGTTTCATGTTCCTCACATCCTCAAAGCACTGGTGACGTGAGGGCCTTCCCGACGTAGGTGGATTCGAAGTTCCTCGTTTCTTTACTTTTTTATTTCTTCTTTTTTTTCTTCTTTTTTTGGCCGCCATCCCTGCTCCGAGCCCCCCACTTCGTCTGAGTAGGCTACTCTTGAGACTTCGCGTTTGCCTGTGAAGGGTAGTGCCTGCGAATCTCGGCTGTGGCCAATCTGGGGTGTGGCCGAGACATCTCG
>BFEA01000624.1:658666-669868 GCA_003427395.1 Chara braunii | reverse complement strand
GTTTTTGGCATAACATATATTTTGTTCAGATTTTTTTTTTTTTTTTTTTTTTTTTTTTTTTTTTTTTTTACCGGGAACCGGGCCCGGTGTCCCTTATATTACAAAGCCAGGAAGCGGGCATGGCGTCCCTCACATCAACCGGGCAGTCTGAATCTCAGGCGAGACATCATCGGTCAGGCCAAAAATTATGACTGCAGTTCCAAAACCACGTCACTCACCACAGCGTCACACAGAAAAAATGCGAGCAGCAAGCAATGATAAACCAAAATAGGTGCTATTGCTTTTTTCTTTTTGTTACCTTTACACAATCTTCAGATGGGATAACTTGATTCGAATGTTTTTAGGATGGCCACGTAGATGAGTCAAACAAGAATTTGATTTTTAAAAATTGAAAAAAACTCACCGTGAAAATGGTAAGCACGACAGACTTAAAAATATGTTCCTACGGGTTATTGGTTCAAGTCCGATAGTGAGCATACTGGCTTGGCAAAAATGGTAAACAAGACAGAGTCGGGACCACGGCGAATATAACTTAATAGGTCAAAGTGTCAGATTGTGAGGAGAATAGGGGCCTCACCACACCTATCCCAAAAACACAAAAAAGTTCGGGAGCACTCACGAACGCGGGAGATGTGAAAAAGCCTTTCGAGAGGGCTCATCGCCACACTGCGCTCTCCAAGGTTGGCAGTCTCCAATTTGTCAGATGAGGCCCGACATTTTTTGGAGAGCGCAGACGACAAAATAGTGGCAACAGATGGTTGTCGGTCGAGGCGCACTCTCCAGTTTGGGGCCGAAGTCGGAGGAGCCTTGGACCACTCCTCAAATCGGGTGCTTTGCAGGCGGGGTGATCCACAAAGTTCCAGAGCACTCCCAAGAACCGCATTCTGACCGCTCTCCAAATTCTTTCTGACTGTGATTTTCGGGAGTTGGTGTGGCGATGCCACTTCTGTGAGGATTGAGCCCTCAAGTAGGGGCCTTGCCATGATGTACATGTTCTGGGCTAAGGCCCCAGGCCCCAGCAAGCCTACTGCCCGCCCTAAGTGAAGGCGGGCCAGCAAATCAACAAGAGCCCTCTCGGCCAACATTTCACGAAGTGGGGTCTATACAGTTGCAGCACGCCAGTTGGTTGGAGTGCACCGAGTCTCGGATTTCAGCAAATGCTGAAATGCCCAGGGCCTCTGAGTTAGTTAGGCCCTGGGCACTYGAACGTGAGGCCGACAATGCATGCTGGGTAGAGAGGCCGAAATGCCAAAGGGAAAATCGGCCCACTATCTGAATCTGGCCGCAGGCCTTGAGAAGAGAGGCGCAACTGCATTACTCCAGGGCCCAACTGTATCGGGAAGGCTTCAGCCTCTGGGTCCCGGTCGCAGGCTGGGAGGCCGCCCACATGCTGCATTGGCATGTAGGCAAGCAGGGCGAGGCAGCAGGGATCTTGGTCAATGCTGGCATATGTGGGCACGCTGTGCAGATGCAAGTGTGCAGCGCTATGCAGAGCAGCGCTGCGCTAAGACAGGGCAGGCCAGCGCTAGGCGGTAGGGCGCTGCCTGCGTGCAGGTCACTGGCGGCCATAGCCGGGCCGCATGAGGGTGCAGGGGAGGTGAGGGCGAAGGTGGTACTTTGGAGGTGAAGGGCGCTGTGTGGGTAACAAGGGAGAGTGTGGGGAAGAGAACACATACCTGGTGATGGTGGAGGTCTGCATTGGTGTTGACATCATCACTCGCTGGTAGTCAAGTTGTCTGGTTGCTGTTCATTGCTGTAGTTGTTGGATAGGCTGTAGAGTAGATAGGGCACCTGGCGCCATTCACAAGAGAGAGCTACATTTGGGTTATGCTGTTGGTGTCGCCCTGGTGGGCATGGAAATTGACTCACGATTCTTCTGTATCATTCTCAATGGGATGGTTACTCGGTTCCATGTGCTATCTGCCTTGGCTTTGAATACTTGGACTTCAGTGTGATTTTGCATTCTGGATTTCTGTGCTTCGTCCATACTCATGTTCCTTACAATTTGGTATCGGAGCTGGTTTGATCACCACTTACCTTTGGCACGCTGGCGTTATACAGACTTGGTGCGTTGATGATGCTTCTTCGCAGTGGGTACTTGTGACGTCAGGCTACACTAGATGCACGCCCTGGGTAGAGTGGGGTGCACCGGAAGGCTATTGACGGCATTATTAGCCGTGGGATACAGCGGAATGTTTGATTGGTGATGAGAGCATGCTGATGTGGCATTGGACTAAGGTGGCACTGCATTGCGTTGTGGGTGGTACCGAGGTCATGACCGGTCATAAATGCAACATCAGCTCAATTGGTGAGAAATCTGTGGTTGGGGGCAGCTATCTCCAGGTACGTTGTTCCCTCACCCCGAGGTCATGACCGGTCATAAATGCAACATCAGCTCAATTGGTGAGAAATCTGTGGTTGGGGGCAGCTATCTCCAGGTACGTTGTTCCCTCACCTTATCTACTCTCTCAATCTCTTCTTACCGTGAGGAAGTGAGTCCAACTTGRGAGTCCTCTCTTTTGGTGAGGTGTCGTGAGCGCGCTACCTTGATAGACGACAATCTTCCCGGAAGCATCTGGAAGGAGAAAGGGCGGTGCCTCTGAAGGGCCCTGGTCGAAGCACTTGGGTCACGGTCACCATGCCAACCCACAGGAAGTAGTGCACGCATGCGATGGCTGCTGTCCTGTTTGGCACTTGCTGCGCTGATAGAAGTTCCTCTGGGTGTGCTAGCCCATGACAGACGCTCACCAGACCGTCTATAAATATTTCTGGTTGGGAGTTCATTATGAATCTGGCTGTGATCGTCGTCCTGACTGCGACGTTAAATAATTCTTGAAGAGATGGGGGCGCTCTATAAATCCTTCCTGATCAGCCAGATCACATGGACAGGAAGGATCGTCGCCGTACGAGGGTAAATAAGAGTGGTTGGGCTGGCTTGCTCGGTGACGACTTGGGCACAGGGGTGGGCCGGTTCACACACGAAGACACTGCTCGCTCAAAGATGTTATTCAGTATGTTGGATGGAGGGGAGGGTAGGTTCTAATTGGTGCTCAACTGTATACACAACCATACCCATCAATCATACGTTTGCTACATTGTCTTTTTGTACCTTTGATTAGTTCGTTAACGGACGGCTAACCTCACAGACAGAATTAGTGTAGGATTGTAGTATGCTACCATAGCCAGTTCTCACTAATGCTGCTATAAGTGAACCATTCAGGGTGCATCTAGACTATGTAGACAATCTGTGTGAATGTTGTAGACATGCCACTTGATTCGGTATAGTAGAAAACTCGCCGGACACAACTATTGTTAGAAAATTAGGTGTCGATCAGATACATGCTGTGGTAGGATTCCCCTAGGGGATTCTAGTGCAAAAACTACCTGCCTAACTAACGAGTGGATCAGATCCTGCTGATGATAGAGTTGACAATAGGAGACTTACACGTTTGGAAGCATTAAGGGTTCCGCACGTGTTCAGGACCTTGGACGAGGGAGAAGAAAGACGACTTCGTGTCGAACGTAGAGCCCGTGCTCTAGCAGCAGGACTACAGGAAGCAAACAGAGTAGCAAGAGAGCGGGCAACAGCAGCCAGAGCAGCAGCAATGGCTAATGGTACCAGCTCTGCTGCGTCATCGTCTGCGTCCTCGTCAGGGACTAATGGGCCTCAGTTGGGAATGCCACTGAGTTCCACGAGTTCCTCGGGCACTTCCGGTTCAACAAGGTCTAGACAGTCTTCTAGTCAAATGGCAAACTCGCAGTTCAGCCCGTTGACTCCACGTGAGAGGGAGCTCAGAGAGATCCAGCAGGTCGAAAGGCTCCGCCAACAGTTAGAGGAGGATCTGAAGAAAGCAACCGATAGAGAAAAAAAGATAAAAAGTAGAGCAACCAAACTTGATACGTTAGAGGCTGACAAGGCTGCGTTGACACCCTGAAAGTGCTGAGGGACAATATGTTGTCACTGCATGTGCACGTAGACAGTAGGATGGACTTCATGCAAAGCACTTTGGACCAGATTCTGGATGCCAGGATTTCGGCCACCAGCTCAATCGCCGTTGCCATTAACGGCGATGTCAGGCCCCTTTGTCGTACAAGCTGGCACACAGCCAAGTGGCACATCTGCAGCAGCAGCACAGACTGTTGCATCTTCTTCTTCGGTTCCAGTGGTGATTGCTGCATCACCACAACAACCTGTTCAGCCAATTGGACAGCCGCAAGGTCAATGGTATCCCAAGCCCCCAATGAAACCGCCTCTTGCCTTCTCAGGCGAGAGAAAGGACGAAGAAATCAACACATGGTTGAGGACAGTCCCGGTTTGGGTGAAGGCCAAAAGGACCTTGCCTGGGGATGAAGTGGTAACTGCGGCGTCTTACCTAGAGGGTAAGGCAACCAAACAGTTAGATGGAGTAGTTGTGAAGGCCGGGTACGGGCGACGCATGGCGGATTGGGCTAAGTCTTTGACTTTAGACCAATTCATGGAAATGGTAGAAGCTCAATGGCATAACCCACAGGAGGCTCAAAGGGCCACTGATGCCATTAATAAACACGACCAACTTAAATTCAGGTCAGTTAGGGAGCTTACGACTTAGAGGCCACGCTAGGCAATGCTCAACCCACCTCAGGAAATGACTCAAAGAAGAAGAAGAGTCCTCAGGAGTGGAAGAAGAAGGGGGCAAAGTTGATGATGGTTGAGTCTGATGGGACTCAAACTGAGATTGATGAGCTCTCTGACTTGATGGACTGCTCAGAGTATGACGGCGAGGAGGTAGCTGAGGGTAACACCCTTGCCGCAGAAGTAAAGACTAAGGAAGGTGGCCGAGGGAAGGGCCAACCTAGGAGTCAAGGGAAGGCCGCCTCCAATCAGACCAAACAGTCTGAGTGGGTAAAGTCAGGTCTTGATCAAGACGTGTGGCGTGATCGCCGAATGCGTGGCGCTTGCATCAACTGCGGAGAATACGGACACACGCAGTGGAAGTGTCAGAACGCTAAGGTTACGCAAAAGGTTGCTCCAAAAGTAGGGACAACCTATTCCCAGGCTTCAAGCTCGGGAAACGCGTAGGGCCAGTGGAAGTAGTAGCGGCTTCTACTCAAGATGAAGTGGGATTGATACCCTCCTCACTTCANGGGAAACGCGTAGGGCCAGTGGAAGTAGTAGCGGCTTCTACTCAAGATGAAGTGGGATTGATACCCTCCTCACTTCATGACAAGGCCGAAGCTAATGACTCCTTAGTCACCCCGCAGACACAACTAGACCAAACTATGCTCTGTACGTTAGATGTGTCTGAGGCCTTAGAAGACTTAGAAGGCGAGTGGTCAAACAAGGACCCTCGCGAGTCTTGGGTGGCGCTAAAGAAGGGTCCTATAGGGGAACATTTCGTGGTGGAAGTGGATGTAGGAGGCCGCAAATATGGAGCCTTCTTAGACAACGGATCCACGCGAAATTACATAAGTCACGATTGTTTGGAAAAGCTGCACCTACAGGACCGGGTACGGCACCTTAGTAGACCAGTAGCATCTACTTTGGCCAACAAAGAGCGCATGATTATCACAAACTACATCAAGGACGTAGTTTGTACCTTCTCTTATGGAGGAGGAGAGCTTAACCATAAGATCTCGTTCTTGGTTAGCGACGACCTGCCATTCGAAATGTTGTTAGGCATGTACTACCTCGAAGTTGCTAAGCCCCCAGAGATAGAACGCGTCATTGCTAAGTTCCCCGATCTGTTCGAGGAGCCCACAGGAATTGTTGATAGGGAAGTCCTCCACGTTATAGAAATCATTCCAGGGAGTAAGACCCCGAAGGGAAGGATCTATAGGATGGCCCCTGCCGAGTTTGATGAACTTCGGAAGCAACTCAAGGAGCTGACAGAGAAGGGTTGGATTCGGCCTAGTACTTCCCCTTACGGATCACCTGTGCTATTCGTACCGAAGAAGGGGGGTACTTTAAGGATGCGCATTGATTATAGGGGCCTCAATGCCATCACTGTGAAAAACGCAAAGCCTCTACCTCGCATAGACGACCTATCGGATAGGGTGCAGGGATGCAAGTACTATACAAAGATAGACTTGAAATCCGGCTATCACCAAATCGCAATAAGACCTGAGGACAAACACAAGACAACTTTTCAGACTAGATATTATCTGTATGAGTTTGTAGTGATGCCTTTCGGTCTTTGTAATGCACCCGGTACGTTCCAGCACGCTATGAATCAGATCTTCCATGACAATTTAGATAAGTTTGTCGTGGTTTACTTAGACGACATTCTGATCTTTAGTAAGTCTGCTGAGGAGCACGCACAGCATGTTGAGACAGTTCTCTCACTCCTGCGACAACACAAGTATAAGGTCAACTTAGAGAAGTGCGAGTTTGGCCGCACTAAGATACTATACTTGGGTCATAAAGTATCCGCGGAGGGAATTAGGCCAGAAGATGCGAAGGTGGCTAGTTATCGAGACTGGCCACGACCTCAGACAATCACTGAGGTCAGATCATTCTTAGGAATGTGCGGCTACTATCGGAACTTCGTCAAGATCTATTCTACAGTCGCCTCTCCTTTGACTGATCTAACTCGACTTGACACACCGAGGGACTGGAGTGATGAGTGCGAGAGTGCTTTCAAGAGATTGAAGCATGCACTCATGAATCGTGAAGTTTTTATGGTTCCCGATCCGCAAAAGCCATTCATAGTGACCACTGACGCAAGCCAATACGGCATTGGCGTAGTGCTGGCTCGGCAGGATGGGAAAAAGTTGAGACCGATTGAGTACATGAGCAAGAAGATGCCATCGAAGAAGTTGGCAAAGTCCACCTACGAAAGAGAACTCTATGCTCTCTACAAGGCACTTGTCCATTGGAGACTCTTCCTTTTGGGAAGGTTCTTCTATCTGAGGACTGATCATCAGACCCTCAAATGGATCAAGACTCAACCGGCTCTTTCTGACTCACTCAAGCGATGGATTGAGGTCATAGACCAATATAACTTCAAGCTTGAGTACCTAAAGGAAGAGTATAACAAGGTTGCGGATGCGCTATCCCGTAGAGCAGACTACCTAGGTGCGCTGGTTTCTGAATTTGGCGTATCTAATGAAGTAACTCAATCATTGGTGGGAGCCTATCAGGAAGACCTTGTCACGATGGACATCATCCGCAAACTTAGGCAAAAGACAAGGCCACAGAAAGTGAGTTTGTGATGGTGGATGGGCTAATCTATCTTGATAAGGCCGGAGTAAAGAGATTGGTAGTTCCATCTAGTGAACAGTTCCGTAGTTTATTTTTAGGAGAATGTCATGACGCAACTGGGCACTTTGGCTACAAGAAGACGAGTGTTAACTTAGTACAACGATTTTGGTGGCCCAGAATGTAAGATGACGCGAAGAAGTATGTTGAGACCTGTCAGGTGTGTCAGCKGGACAAGCCGCGAACTCAAGCACCGCTTGGGTTATTGAAGCCTTTACCTATTCCTGATGGTCCAGGATTGAGTGTTTCCATGGATTTCATGGACACTCTTGTGACCAGCAAGAGTGGTAAGAGGCACATTTTCGTCATCATTGACAAATTCACCAAGTACGCTAGACTAGTACCAATGCAATAGACAGCCAGGATGGAATACGTCATCAAGTTGATCAAGGACAACTGGGTAAGGGACTTTGGTTTACCAAAGACCATCATTAGTGACCGAGACGCCCGATTCACGAGTGAGCTGTGGAAGAAGACTGCAGAACAGATGGGCAGTCAACTTCAGATGACTTCATGGAATCATCCCGAAGCCAACGGACAGGCCGAACAAATGAATAGAGTTTTACAGCACTTGCTGAGGCACTACATCAAGCCCAGCCAAGATGATTGGGATGAGCAGTTACCTCTCATCGCCAGCCTGTACAACAATGCTATACATAGTAGTACCGGCGTCAGTCCTGACCAGCTGCACTTAGGATGGAAGCCTAGATCAGCATTAGACTTCCTCCTACCTGAAAACCGGCCTGCTGCAACTCCAGGCGCACTTGAATACGGTGTGCAGTATGAGAAGTTGTTGCAAGAGGCTGTTGAACAAATGAAGAAGGCTCAGCAAGCCATGATTGCTTCTGAGAATCAACATCGTAGACAGTCCACATTTCAGGTAGGGGAACGTGTCTGGGTCAAGGTTAGTGAGTTAGGACAGGAATTCGGAATATCTCGCAAACTAATGCCTCAGTACTTTGGTCCCTGGGAAGTCTTGGATGTAGTGGGAGATGAAATGGATGGTCCTACGTACGTCATTCTAGTCCCTGGTCATCTACGCACTCACCCAATCTTTCATGCCTCAAAGCTTGCACCTTTCACTGAGACTGATCAATTCCCTTCCAGGAGATCGATGTTGCCCCCAACCATGGATCGACAAGTCGACATCGACGACATTGTGGATCACAGGGATATGCCTGTTCCGAAGCCGCTGGGTCGAGGAAAACCTCCTAAACCCAAGAGGGGGTACCGGATCAGATTCAGGCATCATACAGATCCTAAAGAAGATCGATGGTTTACCCAGGAGGAACTGATGGAAACAGCTCCTCAGGTGGTGGTAGATTATGAACGGAAGCTAAAAGGAAAGGCACCTGCGAAGTAAGCATCTTAGCGGACTTTCGAAGCTAAGGGGGATGGAATGTGAGGATTTAGCCCTCAGGCCTTGCCATGATGTACATGTTCTAGGCTAAGGCCCCAGCAAGCCTAGTGCCCGCCCTAAGTGAAGGCGGGCCAGCAAATCAACAAGAGTCCTCTCAGCCAACATTTCACGAACTGGGGTCTATACAGTTGCAGCACGCCAGTTGGTTGGAGTGCACCGAGTCTCGGATTTCAGCAAATGCTGAAATGCCCACGGCCTCTGAGTTAGTTAGGCCCTGGGCACTCGAACGTGAGGCCGACAATGCATGTTGGGTAGAGAGGCCGAAATGCCAAAGGGAAAATCGGCCCACTATCTGAATCTGGCCGCAGGCCTTGAGAAGAAACGCGCAACTGCATTACTCCGGGGCCCAACTGTATCGGGAAGGCTTCAGCCTCTGGGTCCCGGTCGCAGGCTGAAGGGAGGCCGCCCACATGCTGCATTAGCATATAGGCAAGCAGGGCGAGGCAGCAGGGATCTTGGCCAATGCTGGCATATGCGGGCACGCTGCGCAGATGCAAGTGTGCAGCGCTATGCAGAGCAGCGCTGCGCTAAGACAGGGCAGGCCAGCGCTAGGCAGTAGGGCGCTGCCTGCGTGGAGGGCACTGGCGGCCATAGCCGGGCCGCATGAGGGTGCAGGGGAGGTGAGGGCGAAGGTGGTACTTTGGAGGTGAAGGGCGCTGTGTGGGTAACAAGGGAGAGTGTGGGGAAGAGGACACGTACGTGGTGATGGTGGAGGTCTGCATTGGTGTTGACATCATCACTGGCTGGTAGTCAAGTTGTCTGGTTGCTTTTCATTGCTGTAGTTGTAGGATAGGCTGTAGAGTAGATAGGGCACCTGGCGCCATTCACAAGAGAGAGCTACATTTGGGTTATGCTGTTGGTGTTGCCCTGGTGGGCATGGACATTGACTCACGATTCTTCTGTATCATTCTCAATGGGACGGTTACTCGGTTCCATGTGCTATCTGCCTTGGCTTTGAATACTTGGACTTCAGTGTGATTTTGCATTATGGATTTCTGTGCTTCGTCCATACTCATGTTCCTTGCACTTCTCTCCAGATCCCTGTTTTGGAGATAGGTGTAGCGAGGCCCTAGATGCAATGGTAGAATAATGGCATTTTCCAAAAAAAARAAAAAAAAAAAAAAAAAACAATGGTTTCCAAAACCATTGGTTACGGGTTCGAATCCAGCCCCGGGGCAAAACTGACCTTCGATGGTTGAAACTTTGGGAAAAAAGATGTGTTGTACATTATGACAAAATTCTTACAGTTGAGGTCGCCTCATTGTCTCAGAAGAAGTTAGGACAACGTTCATTTCGGGCACCAAATATTTTTATTTATTTTTGGTTTTTTTATTCGTTTGTATTCCCTCACTGTCATGAAGTTTCATTGCAATTTGCAAAGCTGTGAAATGACCATATCTTTATTTTATGTACGTATAATTAAAAAAAAAAAAAGAAATAACACACACACACACACACACACACACACACACACATAAATTTCATCTCTATGCGTTTTCGCCTATGTATCCCCAGCGGCCGCGGTCATGACAGCTGCGGGCGCGATCGAAATCGGCACGCTGTGGCCAAGGGGAGGGGGGTCCTGCCGATCGGGGCCGGGATTCCGACGGCGCGACTAGGGGTCTAGTCCCACCTACATTGTTGAGTTTTCTGAACACTGCGCTTTCTATCACGTGTGGCATGGTGGGACGGAGCTCTGTCGTTGATGTATTGCGAATCTAAGGGTACCAAAATACAGGAGAATAACCTATTAGATTTAGTCATTTTGTAGAATTTTTCTTTGGCGTGAAATCCGTTTTGTAGTATGCGTTGGCCCTTTTGGTTTGGGCGGGAAGCTATTTTTCATTGGGAAAACTACCCTACCGAGGGTAGGGTACATTTCTCAACGGCACTGCCTTTCCTTTATTTTGTTTTTTAAGACCTCGTTGCATCCTGAAACGGATGGACTCTGACAGCTGTGTCTGGCTGTCTAGCATCAAACTCGTTTTCTTCTTTGGGCAATGAATGCATTTGGCCGTCCACGTCGTCCCTGTCCATTTTACAAATGGTGACCTCCTGTCCCCTCACCACGGGGAGTATCCCTTTTTCACGGAGATTTTCACTCCGACTGTTCCAGATTTGTTTAATTTCTCTGAGTTATGTTATAAAAAATAAGGACAAAAGTTGTTTCTACCGTTTTTTTTAGTTTTTTAATTTCTTGTTTTGAATTTATTAATGTCGAAATGGCGTCACACTGTTCAGTTTTCTAAACTCAACAACGTTAGGTGGGACCAGACCCAAGGGCCCCACCCCCACCCATTGAAAAAAAAAAAAAATTAAAAAATGGGGGGTTCGATTTTGGGGGTGGGGGGGGGGGCGGGGAATAATGGACTTCCTTTTTTTATTTTACTTTCCTTTCTTCCCTTTGATTATACGATTGCGCAGTTTTTTATTGATCAATTTTTTCTTTTTTTTTGATTGATTGATTGATTGATTGACTGGTTTATTGATTGATTGATTGGTTGATTGATTGATTGATTGATTGATTGATTGGTGGGGAGGGCAC
>BFEA01000624.1:626257-643586 GCA_003427395.1 Chara braunii | reverse complement strand
AACAAGTGTGGCAGTGTATATTTCCATGTTCTGGCGGTAGATTCATTCGATTTTGCTCATCCTACCTACGGAAATACCATGAGGCCCGCTGCGAGGTTGGAGACTTACCTATTCTCTCTCTCTCTCTCTCTCTCTCTCTCTCTCTCACACACACACACACACACACACACACACACACACACACGCACGCACCCACACACACAAAAAAAAAAAAAAAAAAAAAAAAAAAAAAAAAAACATTCCATGTTCTGGCTGAAGATTCATTCCGATTTTGCTCATCCTACACACACAGCTCTTTCCGGGCTGCGCGCCGTGCGCGGTAGATCGCTGTCATGATACTCACCGACCCTGGAGGAAAAAAACGTCCTCAGGCCTGAGGAAAACCTCACAAACCAAACCACCTCGAAGCAAAGAAGGACCGCCGGCCTGAGAGAGCGAAACAAACCTGAAAAATTACCTCTACTCAGCTATTCTGAGTTTCCCTTACTAACAACAATCCCTTTTCCTGGGCAAAACCACAGAAATGTGCTACAAGCCACTCTACCTTGTTACACTAATCTACATCCAAGGATCTCAGTCTAGGCGTGGGGATTGATTACTCCTGTGCGACTGCTCTGGGGAATTATGTGCCCTCTGAGCTAGTGTGCTGAACGTTTCTATGGCGGTATCGTGAATTGGTCCTCGGCTCTACGCAGTACGAGGGATTCTGCTTTCCGCGTTTTCGCTCTAACACACCACTCTGTGGCTGCGCTGTGTGTCGCCGGACCTGTCCTCTCTGAAGAAGCGGTTTGAAGGGACCCTATGGCTCTTCTTCTTGCCCCCATGGCGAATGGCGGCTTTTCGTCCTGCAGATTTTTTCCTGTTGTTTGTCTCTTGTGTTTTCCTTGGTTTGTTGATTGTCTGTGCAGGGATCTTGACGAACTTTCCTTCCGGATGCTGGCCTCTTTCTTCAGCTCCTTCATTATCAGACAACTGAGGTCGGCCGACTGCCTCTGCAGTGCTTCTATGGCGCTGGGGGTTTGGGGACGGATGATCGATGGGGCTTTTGTATGGGTATTCCTCGCATGCTTTGGAACCGTAGGTGTAGGATAGGCTGTATAAGGAGGCAAGGCTATGGTTTTGGCCTCCTGGGTTGAACTGTGGTTCAATTGCAATCTGGTTCCTCCTGATGACACTACTGGCGGGGAAGTAGAAACGCGTTGAGGGATGGCCGCATCGGTTTGGGGATGGATATGGTGGATTGAGTCTTTGACTCTTTGGGATTGAAATTTCGAGCCCTGTTTCTCATGTTTTTTTTCGGGCTTGGCTCTCTTTTGTATTCGTACTCAGTTCGAAATTTTGCGTGCGATCAGGATTGTTCTTTAAGTGTGTACTTGTCTATCCTGGCTCATGCGAGTGACTGTTTGCGGACAGTTCCTCAGACTTCCTCTTTTCAGATTAACATGGTATCCGTGAATGTGGTTGCACATTCGTTGGTGGCCACGCCTACGCTTTGATGTTGGGTTGTCGTGTTGTCGTGTTGACAATTAATGGGTTTTCATTCTCCTTTGACGTCTGCGCCGCGAGGCTCGGTGTATCTCGGTTCGGTTTGCCTTTCTTAAAGTCTGGTTTATTTCTTCGCGTTCGAATTTGGCGTGTCTTCTCACTTTGCCTCCTAGTATTTCGCTTTTGATATGGTACGTGTAGTCTTGCGTTGTATTTTTCTGATTGAGGATCACCTCATTCGGGTGATTGTTACTTACGACGAAGAAACTGGGCGTTGTGGTGTTTTCATCCGACACGATTAGATAGTTATCCTTTGTCTGCTAATAGATCGGTCTGCCCCCCGATGGCTGGGAACGTTCTTAAGTGTTTTTCCTGTGGCGGGGAGGGGCACTTCGCTCGTGAGTGCCATACTGCTCGGAGTAATCTGGGTCCTTGTGCAGCAGGCGGAACTGGAACCCCTACTCCGGTGACTCCTCATTTCTGGACTCCGCATCGGAACACCGAGGATCTAGAGCAAAAGGAGTTCCTCCGAACTCTTTTTCAGGAACGCAAGCAGCAGGAGGCGCTCAAGAAGGAAATGGAGGATCGACGGCGAATTCAGAAGCAGCTTAGGGTTGAGACAGCAAGGCATGCTGAAGCCACTAAGGCCGAATTGCTGGCCTTGCTCAGACGATAGTTTATCGCTAATCGTAACGAGGCATGACGGGAGGAGGTTCGAATGCTCCGTACACCGACGTCAGTCACGTGAAGGGAAACTCGGGATGAGGATCTCGACGAGGTGGAGGATATTGATGACGAGATCAGAAGGTTGTATACCCTTCGTGAGAAGCGTAGGCGAGGGAAGACTCCTCTGGCTGATGGTGTAGCTTTTCGGCAACCGACGTTTAACATGGACGGGTCGGCCACGGAAGACGCACAAACTCGGGCTGAGTGTTCCAGGCAGGCGGAGGAAAGGAGGAGGAAGGTGCCTGCGGGTGGAGGACCTGATGGCGTCCTTCACTATATTCTTGAGCAACGCAAAGCTTTGGAAGGGCTCCGCCATGATCAAATGAAGAAGATTTGCGCGGATGAAGCTTTACATTACTGTACTAAAGGACCTTCTATCGATCGGATCATCGCCGCTCAAACTAAACTTGCTTATGAAGGCT
Source organism: Chara braunii (assembly GCA_003427395.1). NCBI lineage: Eukaryota > Viridiplantae > Streptophyta > Charophyceae > Charales > Characeae > Chara > Chara braunii. The sequence continues at coordinate 640,953 of BFEA01000624.1, read as the reverse complement.
TTATCCTCATTTCGGCCCAAGCTGCTACAGGCTCTCCACCGCACTCCCCTGAGAATGCGGAATCGAATTGTGTGTGACTAGTATGTTTTTCCAGGTATCACCTGTGGGAGAACCTGCTTGATGTTATAAGAAAACGGACGCATGCCTTCATCCTTGATGTTCCTTCTAGGATTCGACTGCTTTCCGACAAGTGTTGTACTCTTTGTTTTGTCGCACTTGCTCTCGTTGGTGAGATTGTTTGGTGTCGAAAGTTTGAGGGGTTGCTCCGTTCTCTTGATTGGCACTCTGGGGATAGAGGTCCGGTCGTGTACCTTCTCTCTTCCCCCTGGTGTCGAGCGCAGCATATTGGTAGTACAATCCGTGGTTTGTATCTTCGATGGGGAGAACATGTTCGTACCTCCTTCTCAGGAGGCTTTGGAGTCCGTCCTCGGCTTTACAAATGGTTGCGACACTTTGGTGCTTGGAAGTATGTACTAGCAGTGCCTTTGGTGAACGGTCTCTCTTCTGTTGAGCAGGTGGAGCGTGCGGTTATCCGATAATTTGACCCTTCACTTAATTCTAGAAGGGTAAGGAAGGTCGTGCGAAGAACCTGTAGGATTTCGCGGCAGCGCAGGTTGGCAAAGTTAGTGCATGTTCCTTGTGTCCCCGCCTTTGTCAAGTTTAGCGCTGGTGCCCGTGCTTGGACGGATAGCCTTGTAAATTTACTACGCGACACTTTTGTTGGGCGAAAGCGATACGTGAGGGTCCGCGTGGCGCCAGGGAAAAGTTGGGCCGATAGATGGTCTGTTGTCCGATGGATATTCGCCACAACGTCGGTCTCCCTGTTGACGCATCGGTCTTGCCTTCGTGATTTTCGACGTTGCTTAGAATTGGGGGGTGATTTTCTTTTTGGCCCTTTGATGGTCACACCTAGTGGTAGGGCCATCCACAAAGGGGAGCTTCGCCTTCTGCTAGAGCAACCTTGGCGACGTAGGAGCCTGGGCGGGAAGTCTATTGATGGGTTGGTTCGTTGGTTCAAAGTTGCAAGGATCTTTTCTAGAAAGGACACTCGGGTGACCCTGAAAGCAATCATTGCTCTTGCGTTGAAAAGAAAGATTGGGTTTGACGTTCTTAGAAAGGTAGTTGTGCGGGTGGTTTTCGATCATAGACTGCAATCAAACTCTGTTTTGACCCTTGTAGTTCGAATCATTGATGAATCGACTTTTCCCTTTTCTGTTCGAGAGTTGGTTAAGCGGCATGTGCGTTTCGTTTGGAAGAAGAATAGGAAAGTTGGGGACATTATTTGAACGTAAAATCACTTCGTACGGGGTGATTTGCCGATGGTCCGTGCTTGTGAGGGGGAGATGTATTGGAAGAAGCACGGTTTGCATGTTATGACTTGGATCGGTGACATCCCCTCTATACCAGATCTTCTCCGAAACTCTCATAATATACTGCTCTCGGATGACAGGATCGGTATGAAGAATCTGGGGAAAGAATTGGTTGCTGTATGTCGGATGCTCAGGTCTGCTTTCGTCATCGAGACGCTTCAATTGCAGGACTGTTGGTCTGACGCTGGCCTAAAAAATCCATCGTTGAATTCTCTCATGAATGCCTGGATCGTAATTCGGCTGACTCTCTGGTGATTTGTGCTGAATTATACCGTCATTTTTTGCGTCTCGCTTTTGATTTAGTACCTCCTTTTCTGTGGCTGTCGATTCTCAGGATGTTGTCCTTGAAAGGATGAAGGGTCGTTTTCAGTCCTTCAAACTGAAACGTTTGGGGAGATGGGAATCTAAGGGTGTTTTTGGGCTTGCGTATGTTCTACCCAAACACAAGGACCTCCTTAGATGGCGACCTATATCCCCTACGTTTTCGGAACCAAGAAGGTTGGCTTCATCACGGGTTGATAGGGCACTAAATTGCTTGTTGTTTGCGCTGCCTTTTGGATCTAATTCTAATCTCTGATCCGTAGATAGGCTCACCAACGGGCTGCGTAAAATGGATGTTGCCTTGGGGCGGCTTCCGAGTGTCCGTGATGTTGTTTCTGCCTCCTTTGATGTTAAAGACATATTTGTGTCTCTGCCCCAGGATGATATCCCAAACGCCGTATCCTGGCTGTTATCCCTCTTCCGGAAAAAAACTTACAAGGGGGTTAATGTAGCCAGACACGGGAAAGCTGCCTTTCTTTCTTTTGGCTCTTACCACCCTGACGGCCTGTTCATATCTCTTCGGGATATTGAGGACATCGTGAGCTTGGATCCTGGGTTCACGTATATCTGGTCTGAGCGTACACTTCTGAGGCAGGTGATTGGTGTGCCCATGGGGAAGCCCACGAGCTGCTCGTTAGCTTGCATCTTGTGTGCCTATGTGGAGATTCGTTTTCTATTGTCCCTTGGTACGAATCAACGTTTGGTTTTTGGTTTTCAGATAGTTGATGATGTTACTATTTTCATTGCGGTTCTAGGCGAGAATGGTCGGTGTCGCGCTAATAACATCCTGTCTTCTTTTGGTTCCTGCTATGGTGATCCCCTTCGCCTTGAAGGGACTGACGATGGTTCTCAGTCTTGGGTTTTCGCTGGGGTCCTGGTTGAGAGGGATGGGGCTTCTATTCGTACCTCGGCTATCGTTAAAAATGCGGTAGTCTCTGGCGTTTGGGGCAGTTGGCTTTTGGGTCTTTTCATGACTTCGATTCCTATTCTTCCAAGCAGGCCAAGATTAGAGCTATTACCAGTTCTCTGTGTCGAGTTTTCCGGTTATCTTCGGATAGGTTCAGAAGGATGACCGCCTTCCTCGCTGTTCGGCGCGAGCTTATTTTACAAAACTATCTAATGAAACTAATTACCCGTGCTTTCTCTCGCTTTGCTGAAAAATCGGGATCTGTGGAGGTTTCTTTTGTGGCTCGAATGATGTCGTAGGGGTTTTCTTTCAACGGGCGGTTTTGCACGTTTGGCATTTCCGGGCTTATAGGCCCAACATCTGTCTTTTCTGGCGATTCGCCTATTTTCTGTCACCGTTCGGCCCCTTGGGCACGACTTCTGTTCTGGGGGTTGGGCATTTATGCCATGCCTGGGCTCCTAGGCCCGTCTTTGGATTTTCCGATGGTTTGGCACTTTTGCCATTTCCGGGCTTATAGGCCCGACTTCTGTCTTCCTGTTTTTTGTGACTGATCGGCTCCTTGGGCCCGACTTTTGTTCTGGTTGTTGAGCATTTATGCCATGCTTGGGCTCCTAGACCCGGCTTTGGATTTTTCTAGGGGTGCACGCCTTTACCTTCGTAACCAGTTCTCTGGAAACGTTCTGGGTGTGGTTACCCCTCCTGCTCTCTGCTTTATAGGCTGGTTCATTTTTCGGGGGGCTCTAACCTATATCAGCCTAGCGGCCCTCGAGGCTTGTTTTTTCATGTTTTCGGCTTGACGTCTGCTTTTTCCTGCCTTCTTCTGGTTTTAGGACCTGGTTCTTTTGGCATTTACTATAACTAGGCGGCGACTGTTGATGAGGTCCTCTTTATGGACTGCGCGTTGACGCGCGTTTTTGTTCCCGGGCATCGCCTCTGGGTCGCCTTCGTGCCCTCTGCAGCAGCTCACGAAGAGTGACGAAGACAAATGCTTCAAGGAGGTGTTGATCTTCCTCGCTTGGACGAGCTGTCTGTTTGCTGTAACCAGTCGGCGTGCGTATTGGTCTGGGCAGGAATCTTGACGCTGTTTTCTCTCCGGATGCACTCTTATCGAGAGGGCGTGGGGGTTGATTACTCTTGTGCGATTGCTTTTGGGAATTCTCTGCCCTTTGAGCTAGTGTGTTGAAGGTTTCTATGGCGGTATAGTGAATTGGTTCTCGGATCCACACAGTACGAGGGATTTTGCTTTCCACGTTTTAGCTCTGACACACCACTATGTGGCTGCGCTGTGTGTCCCCGGACCTGTCCTCTCTAAAGAAGAGGTTTGAAGGGACCCTATGGCTCTTCTTCTTGCCCCCATGGCGAATGGCGGTTTTTCGTCCTGCGGATTTTTTCCTGTTGTTTGTCTCTTGTGCTTTCCTTAGTTTGTTGATTGTCTGTGTAATCAATCAATCAACCAATCAATCAATCAATCAATCAAGCAATCAATCAATCAATCAATCAATCAATTTTCTCCATCAATCAAAAATAAGAAACAAGAAAAAAAGAACTGCGGGTTGGATCCGCGTGTGTGTGTGTGTGTGTGGTATTGTTACCAAACCCCCACTTCAGTTGACATAGCGGGTTGCGAGGCTCAGCAATCTGGGACAAGGATCAAGAGGCAACAGCGTACACATAAGATTCTTGAAATGCATTTACAGAGGAAAAATCATCCAATTAAAAACTTTATTCGCATCCACAGGTTTTACCTAGCCAAGCTCCTTTTAGCCAATATGGGCATATGCACATACATCGACCATACCTGGTATCCCACAAATATCCCACAGGGAGGCCCAAACTTGTGATTCGAAAGCAAGAAAGAAGAGAGACCGAAAACGAGGTAGAAGAAAAGGAGGGGGGGAGCGCAAAGCATGAAAGGATAAGGGAAAGAAAGAGAGAGAGAGAGAGAGAGAGAGGGAGAAAGAAAAAGGAAAAATAAGAAGAAGAAAGATTTATATTTTTTTAATAATAGTTGACGCGTAAATATTGCGCCAACGCATCAACTATCGCAAGAACAAGTATCAACAAATGACTCAAGCAAGCACCACTTAAACCCATGTTACTACGCAAGTGACGATAGTCACTTAAGAAGCTTTTGTAGTAGAAATCACTCAGGCCATACCACCAAACGTATTTCAGACCATCTGAATACAATCGGATCCTGAAAGGGGCTAGTCGTCCGTGTAAGCTACAGCAACACTGCACCCAGCAACACAGCACCCAGTCGAGTCCACGACAAAGAAGATATAGACCTGAAGTCCCGAAATATTAGAATCCCTTAACTAATCAGCAATGAGTAAACGGCAAGGCAGAAGCAGATCATGAAAATAACCCGCTAACCATTGTTAACACGTGAGGAAACAAAATGCTCCGCAATCAAGGGGGGGGTTTATCACCCATAGGACCAACAACCTGCGATAACCTGAGCAAATATCCACGAAATTCTGCATAGCTAGGAAACGAAAAGCAATTGAAAGCTACGTAAAGCGTACCACCCATCCCCTTCCCAAGTACCCCCCACAGATGGATGAGGAACGAATGATCCTAACTATAGGCATATGAAAGAGAGTGGCAGCAGAAACATTCACAGTGATCGACCCAATTCTCCCCAAACCAAAAGAGACAAACCAGTGCTAATATGAATGAAGAATGTAAACATACTATAACTAGTTCAATGTCCGAACTGCTATCCCAACCCAGACTGCTGCTCCTCGCCAGACAAAACTCATGATCCTTACTGAGAGTCGTAACTTGAAGCGCTAACACCACCATAGTGGCTAGAAACATCGCTACCAGAAATATCAGTATCCAAGACATCCGACGAAAATCTGATGTGCGCCATCATCATGTGGCTATGCATCTGGATCTGCCAGAGAGTCCTAATATACTATTGGAATGCTCGAAAAGCAGAAGGCACATTGTCTTTACGCGATCACTCTCCAGATATGCAATAAAGGCAAGGTAACCAAGAAGACAAGAGCAGATCACGATGATTCCCAAAACGAAGATCGCAGCCTCCATATCAATCTCGAGCACTTCCAAAAGCAGCAACAAGCTCCTATCCAGCACATACCACAATCATGCACAATCAACACAAAGAATTTCAACAGCGAAAGGCGGTCAGGCAGCATCACGAACTTAAAAATCCTTTTTAAAAAAATATATATAATGGATGTAGAATGTCCCATTCCAGTCAAGCGGCTCCTCATAAGCCGGCGTAATAAAAACGATATGCGGGATTTTCCAAAGGCCTTTTCACCAATCCCCACAACCGATTGGCTCATCAGGGGTTATGAATCATCACCAAGTTCACGCACGAGAAGGGACTATACTCTCTTTCGAGCATTGACAGACTAAAGCGAGAGAGAAAGGGAAAGAGAAAGGCAGAGCACGAGGAGGGAAGGGAAGGAGAGATATGACGAGACTAGAGAAGAGAGGAAGGGAGGAGGGTGGGGGGGGGGKGGGTTAAGATCAAGGAGCATCAACTCTTTACCGCTGAGCGAGAAGCCGAAGATGCAGATGCGCCGCTCATGCTTCCTGATTCCCAAGTTTCTCCGGAAGCACCCTCTCCAAGCGAGAGTCTCGCAGAATGATGCAACATGATTATGTATCCGATAGTGAAGAGAGAGGAGGAGAGGAGGAGGGGAGAGGGAGAAAAGGAGACGATGGAGAAGCGGGAGCAGCACAAGGGCGGATCGAAGGCGGGAAAGGAGAAGGAGAGCGGCGATTGGGCCAAATGATGACGAAGCAATGCTGACAACGGTTTCTGGCGACGCAGGAAATTGCCGCAAGCAGCGGGGCTTCTCGGCCAGCAACGCCGGTAAAAAATTGGAGGGACTACTGAGTGGCGATTCAAATCATATATTGGAGGACGCCAACATTGATTCAGGGAAAGGCCGGGGGGCAAAGAGGCAGAAGCATCGGGATGACAGAGTAGCCTTCATCAGGACGAATAAGGAGGAAAAGTGTCTCCTAGTAAAATCGGATCTTGGGGGAAAAGCGCCAAGATCAAGCCATACAGGATCACACCCGTATGAAGGCCTCCAATGTTGGAGACGGGCCATAAACTTTTTTTTTGGCTTTTTCCATCAGGTTCAGGCCATATGGGACCGAAGTCGCATGGAGGCCCATTTTTTTGTAAAAACAAGGGGTTCTTCACTTCTTTTTTTACATTTTAAATTTTAAATTATAATCCTTTACCCCTTACCTCAGGCTTTTCACGGGTACTGCTTATGTCGTCAAGCAAACGAACAAACAGAGTTACCATCACGGCGTCAATAGTAACCCATAACCGAAAGAGGAGGTGGAAAACAATAGTATATCAAAGAGATGCTCCTCACAGTAAGTTCGTCCATAAGGCAACATCTAAGACGCAAAACTGGGGCTGAGCAGAAACCGTAGGGTGATATCACATCCAACGGCCTCCGGGCCCTATTTATGTTTTCTGCCACCTGAGTTTTAACATGTCTTTCTTCGAAAAAAACTCTTTTTTTGGGGGGGGGGTTACTAACTAACCCATCCATTCCATCCTTTAGGTAAATGCAAGCTTGATATATGTATATTCATATTTAATCTAGTTAATAACTGAATGTGTGTGTGTGTGTGTGTGTGTGTATGTGTGTGTGTGTGTGTGTGTGTGTGTATGTGTGTGTGTGTGTGTGTGTGTGTGTGTGTGCCCCACCCCTGTCCCACTGGCAGACTTAGGCAGTTAAAGCAGGTAGCAGGTACCTGCCAAAAACAGCTAGGTACCTGCCAGCTGCCATAACAGCCTTACCGGTTAGGGCTAGAATGTAAATCCATACAGACACAATCACACATATACATATCCCCCAGAAGTTATATATATATATATATATATATTTGTCCAGAGAAACTTTTTTTCATACCTTGAGCAAAGTCGTCGTAGCTGCCACATCCACCCTAGGTGACATATATAGGGAAGGGGAGTCAAGGACCTTGAATACACATGATAAACATTTTCTCAAAAGAAAACCATTGGCTGTCATATCGTCAACCAATCTCATGATTTCCATTGCTGCCATTCAGGGCTCCGTGCATACTAACAAAATAACCATAACCTGCCCTATTATGATATTGACCGAGTGTTGCACATGCCTATTGGAGTCATACTTAACATACTTACTGATGGGAAGACCCAGCGTCCTACACTTGCCAAATTTTGCCATTACAAATAACCCAGTAGACTCCACAAGAACCGTTATTTCAAAGTTCAAGAACTGGGTCTTCAGCCCGTGTATTTCACCAGACTCCTGTGTTTCAAAGACTTCCGTCTGGTTCTTTATCTCAATCAAATGCATAGGATAAAGATGAAATATATTTGAGTTGTCCCGGGGCTGTCAGGGGTTCAAAAACTTCAGGATGAAAGGGTTGTTCAGGGAGTGTAGGTCATCAATGTACCTATGCGTACATTTGAATAATGGCAGCACATCATAAGCTCAATTGCGGACATTGTTAATGCGCATGCTGAGCTCATACTCATACTTAAAAAAGTAAAGGTTACAGAGGGAAGGTGACCAAGGCAACCCCATTGGAATCCCCTTGATCTGCCTCCACATCTCATTACCCAGGGAGGTGTAACATCTAGCCAAGACCCAGTTGATCATTCTGCAAACATCCTCTTTTGTTAAAAAAAAACAATAGGAACTACCCTGAGCGGACCTAGTTGCTATTGAACAACTGAATTGTCCATCCTTCCTCATCCTTCACTTCATGAATGATCCGAGCTTTTTCTCCTCAGCCTTTTTCCACGCCATATCTGCGAAGAACCAGAACGCAGCTGGGAGGCTATCTGGGTCATGTGTGATGGGAATTGTTTCAAAACAGCGAGTGATATCCCAAGAAAATACCGAGAAAACCTTATCAGGGAGGTTGTAACAATAATCTTGGATGAAATCGATTGTCCACCAGACTGTTGTCTCCACACCATGGAAAGCACGAAGTCCGTCCGTGATATCTTTACAAGAAGATTTACCAGTGGGATTAAGGCTTTAACTATCTCATCACATAAAGATGCGACTGGGGTAAGAAACGTATTCGCTGCTTTGGTAAGATAGCGAAAGGCCTTCTTGTGATGTTTATAAAGAGCCATACGGTACGGTATCTTCCTTGGACCAAGGGTAATGGCAGGGGAGATGAGTGAAAGGGACTCGACAACTTCGTGAAGGATTTCGACAGCAGAAAGGGCAGTCCTTGAAAAATCATTACCACATAATCTCGCCAACGCAAGCTTCCTCACGAGATGAACACGAGTGAAAGAGGGAGTATTGGCAGCTTTATCAGTACCTCAGACGAATAGGCAATTTGTAAGAAATTTAACCTCAATCCTAGCAGCATGGGAATCCAGTGTGTATGGAGGATCCGAGTGTCCAGAGCGAGGCGATATCCCTGTTGATCTGGTATTTAAGAAATGCTGTAGTTAGTTTCAAGGCTGCAGGAGGGATAAAAGTTCTACTGCAGACATGCTTGAGGATTATCTCCCAAGACATGAAGAAAGTTCGAACTGCATGGGAAATGACACGTGGCCTGGGCGGGATATGGTTTAGGCTCTGAGAAAGCAATTCAGATACTTGCTTATGTCGCGAAATCGACGCATCCAGTGGCAGAACATGCATCGAGGGAGTAGAAAAGGGTTGGGCCATATCAATCGTCTCCGGGGAAAGGAAGGGACCAAATTTGGCCATATTGCATGAACAAACATCAGAACACTCACACAAATCCAACCACTCACTCAAGATAAACTCCTTGAAGACAAACGAAGGTCGGTAAAACACTGTTTCCAACGAATCATGGTAAGTCTATCCAAGCACAATAGATGCTAAGAGGATAATCGCGGTTGGCCAAAAAAACTGTTGGAAAGCCCTTTCCACGATAGACCTGAATCCGACAACCTCCATGAGTCTGTTCTTGTACTTAGTGTGGACATAAAGCTCAACCTTCTGCTTCACGGCAGGCCGCCACTTATTTCTGCCAGCTTCATCAAGCACGATGCTGCCCAATCCATCCACCCCATCCTGCATCATGCAACCCTACTTAGTGACAAACTGGAAAAAAAGAGGGGCGATCACATAAAAAAAATACGTGTGTGAAGACAACCAAAGGTTAGCTTCCTAAGACTTAAAATCCGCAACAAAAAGATTGGGAAACACTAAGCATGAAACAAGGACCTAGCCAACAGCCCACCCCTGCCTCCACGCTGCGGCTGCTTGCTAGCTGCGGAACTGGCAACATCAGACTGGAATGAGATAGCAGACCCCAAAGGGGTAGATGAAGCGGAAGGCTGCTGCAAATCCGGCAGATGCCGCTCATCCCAAGCGTCACGAGAAGATCGGATGTAATATGACAAAATCGTATTGGCCTGTCTCTTGGCAAGATGATCTCCACGCACTTCAAGCCTCCTGCGCTTCGTCGGGCTCTTGAGAAATCTGTCCGGGAGTATGAGGGAAGCCAATTTCCTGGGGAACTTCCTCACCATGAGAGCCTCATCATCAAGGATTTTATCTTGTCTCCTAGTCGGATTCTCAACTACCTCATGAACCATTTGCACCATGATGTGGCCCATGTCCGAAAAAAACACGCTGGCCAAGATCGGGGCCCTCAAAGTCTTCTTCAGGAAATTCCTCAATGCTCTCATCCTTGCGCGAAGAGTCGGTGCGGCAAGAAAAAGGAAGTCAGGATTAGCTAGGACATACCATAGCAGCTGGTCAAACCAGGTGATGTTAGACTTACAGTCAGTCTGACCCTTCTCAACACATCGACACTTAAGATACGGGCGGCCAACATTCCATATCCTTTTAAGCTCCACCAAGGCTGGTTGGCCCTTCGGAGCATAAAAACCTCTGATAGCTAAAGATGTGGGAGACACAGAGCACTTGAGTGGATCAAAGTGGCCAACTATCGGAAGTTTCATTGCATCCGCAGTGCGAGGGTAAGGACCCTTGATCAGCTCCGTGTTCTCATTGAGGGCCCTTTCGTGACAGAGTTATATCTCATCTACAGTAAGCGACGCCAGTAGCCTGTCGGCATTGACACTAATAGGGGCCAAATGGTTGAAGGTGTCAAAGTCTCAAATTATGTCCTTAAGGGTCGTAGCCTCGGACTCAATCCAACGGTGAGAGGCGATAGGAAGAAAGGCATTCCTAAGGAACGTATTGACCTCCTTCGTCTTCTCCTTCGCGAGACCAACAGCTAAATGTGCACCAGACTCTGCTAAAAAATTCACATGGAACGCTCTCTCCTCCTCAGTGAGAGGAAGTTCATCATCCGAATCCGGCTCAGAGCCACATCGGTCCTTAGTGGCCGGGTGGACAAGATCGGAATGAAATTCCGAGGTCGAATTCCGAAGATCAATGAAAACCTTCTCCTTCATCATGATCTCATCCCTAATCGAAGCTTCAACGAGGCGATCGTCACTCATCATTTCCCTGGCCCCTAAGACGTACGCTTTCGCCATTTCAGGGAAAGACTCCTTGTCATACGTAAAAGCCCAGATGATGTCAGCCCAATCATTGAAGGAGAGGGCCGAGATCAGAGGGGAGTGGGGATGAGGGACATCAAAATATTCACCCTGACAAACTCCAAGACCCTAGGATGTGCCAACGCAATCAAGGCATGAGTCGGGCGTGAAGGAGGATCGAACTGCCCCATCCATGCCTGTAGCCCTTGAATGAGTTCGGAATACCAACCATTCGACGAAAAGGTGGGCTTCTGCCACATACAAAAACAAAGACAAGGCGTAAGCACACCATGGAGCGAGTAATTTCTAAATTAAAACCTGTTCCTCATAGCATTCTTGTACCCATTTAGTAACACTGTAAAAACACTCACTTATTAAGTCCGAATGTAATACCCCGAGCCACAGTACACAACCCGGCCAGGTGGATTTCACCCCCCAACTGGCAAACGGGCGGGCGCAAATGCCCTAAGAGTGTGTGATATTGTTACCAAACCCCCACGTCAGTTGACGTAGCGTGTTGCGATGCTCAGCAATCAGGGACAAGGACCAAGAGGCAACAGCGTACACATAGGATTCTTGAAATGCATATACAAAGGAAAACTCATCCAATTAAAAACTTTATTCGCATCCACAGGTTTTACCTAGCCGAGCTCCTTTTAGCCAATATTGGCATATGCACATACATCAACCATACCTGGTATCCCACATAAATCACACAGGGAGGCCCAAACTTGTGATTCGAAAGCAAGAAAGAATAAAGACCGAAAACGAGGTAGAAGAAAAGGAGGGGGAGGAGGAAAAAGAGATGCGCAAAGCAAGAAAGGATAAGGGAAAGAAAGAGAGAGATGGGGAGAAAGAAAAAAGGAAGAAGAAGAAGAAGAAGAGAGATTTTTTTTTTTCCAATAATAGTTGACGCGTAAATATTGCGCCAACGCATCAACTATCGCAAGAACAAGTATCAACAAATGGCTCAAGCAAGCACGACTCAAACCCATGCTACTACAGAAGGGACAATAATCACTTGAGAAGCTCCTTTAGTAGAAATCACTCAGGCCATACCACCAAACGTATTTCAGACCATCTGAATACGATCGAATCCCGAAAGGGGATAGTCGTCCGTGTAAACTACAGCAACACTGCACCCAGCAACACAGCACCCAGTCGAGTCAACGACAAAGAAGATATAGACCCGAAGTCCCGAAATATTAGAATCCCTTAACTAATCAGCAATGAGTAAACGACAAGGCAGAAGCAGATCATGAAAATAACCCGCTAACCATTGATAACACGTAAGGAAGCAAAATGCTCCGCAATCAAGGGAGGGGTTTATCACCCATAGGACCAACAACCTGCGACAACCTGAGCAAATGACCACGAAATTGTGCATAGCAAGGAAACGAAAAGCAGTGGAAAGCTACGTAAAGCGTACCACCCATCCCCTTCCCAAGTACCCCCCACAGATGAATGAGGAACGAATGATCCTAACTATTGGCATACGCAAGAGAGTGGCAGCAGAAACATTCACAGTGACCGACCCGATTCTCCCCAAACCAAAAGAGACAAACCAGTGCTAATATGAATGAAGAATGTAAACATACTTTAACTAGTACAATGTCTGAACTGCTATCCCAACCCAGACTGCTGCTCCTCGCCAGACAAAACTCATGATCCTTACTGAGAGTCGTAACTTGAAGCGCTAACACCACCATAGTGGCTAGAAACATCGCTACCAGAAATATCAGTATCCAAGACATCCGACGAAAATCTGATGTGCGCCATCATCATGTGGCTATGCATCTGGATCTGCCAAATAGTCCTAATATACTATTGGAATGCTCGGAAAGCAGAAGGCACATTGTCTTTACGCAATCACTCTCCAGATATGCAATAAAGGCAAGGTAACCAAGAAGACAAGAGCAGATCACGACGATTCCCAAAACGAAGATCGCAGCCTCCATATCAATCACGAGCACTTTCAAAAGTAGCAACAAACTCCTATCAAGCACATACCACAATCATGCACAATCAACACAAAGTATTTCAACAGCGAAAGGCAGTCAGGCAGCATCACGAACTTAAACATCATTTTTTAAAAATATATATAATGGATGTAGAATGTCTCATTCCAGTCAAGTGGCTCCTCATAAGCCGGCGTAACAAAAAGGGTATGCGGGAGTTCCCAAAGGCCTTTTCACCAATCCGCACAACCGATTGGCTCATCAGGGGTTATGAATCATCCCCAACCCAAAGTTCACGCACTAGAAGGGACTATACTCTCTTTCCAGCATTCACAGACTAAAGCGAGGGAGAAAGGGAAAGAGAAAGGCAGAGCACGAGGAGCGAAGGGAAGGAGAGATATGACGAGACTAGAGAAGAGAGGAAGGGAGGAGGGTGGCGGGGGGGAAGGCTAAGATCCAAGAGCATCAACTCTTTACCGCTGAGCGAGAAGCCAAAGATGCAGATGCGTCGCTCATGCTTCCTGATTCCCAAGTCTATCCGGAAGCACCCTCACCAAGCGAGACCCTCACAGAATGATGCAACAGGATTATGTATCCGCGAGTGGAGAGAGAGGAGGAAAGGAGGAGGAGGGGAGAGGGAGAAAAGGAGACGATGGAGAAGCGGGAGCAGCAGAAAGGCGGATCGAAGGCGGGAGAAGGAGAAGGAGAGAGGCGATTGGGCCAAATGATGACGAAGCAATGCTGACAACGGTTTCTGGCGACGCAGGAAATTGCCACGAGCAGCAGAGCTTCTCGGCCAGCAACGCCGGCGAAAAATTGGAGGGACTACTCAATGGCGATTCAAATCATATATAGGAGGACGCCAACATTGATTTAGGGAAAGGGCGGAGGGCAAAGAGGCAGAAGCCTGGGGATGACAGAGTAGCGTTCATCAGGACGAATAAGGAGGAAAAGTGCCTCCAGGTAAAATGGGATCTTGGGAGAAAAGTGCCAAGATCAAGCCATACAGGATCACACCCGTATGGAGGCCTCCAATGTTGGTGACGGGCCCTAATTTTTTTTTTTTGGCTTTTTCCATCAGATTCAGGCCATATGGGACCGAAGTCACATGGAGGCCCCATTTTTAGCAAAAACAAGGGGTTCTTCACTTCTTATTTTAAATTTTAAATTATAATCCTTTACCCTTTACCTCAGGTTTTTCACGAAAAACTGTTTTTGTCGTCAAGCAAAAGAAGAAACAGAGTTACCATCTCGGCGTCAATAGTAACCCATAACCGAAAGAGGAGGTGGAAAACAATAGTATATCAAAGAGATGCTCCTCACAGTAAGTTCGTCCGTAAGGCAACATCTTTGACGCAAAATTGGAGGCGAGCAGAAGTCATAGGGTGATATCACATCCAACGGCCTTCGGGCACTATTTATGTTTTCTGCCGCCTAAGTTCTAACATGTCTTTCTTCGGAAAAAACTTTTTCTTTTGGGTTTCTTCACTAACTAACCCATCCATTCCATCCTTTAGGTTAATGCAAGCTTGATATATGTATATTCATATTTAATCTAGTTAATAATTGAATGTATGTGTATGTGTGTGTGTGTGTGTGTGTGTGTGTGTGTGTGTGTGTGTGTGTGTGTG
>BFEA01000624.1:613427-623680 GCA_003427395.1 Chara braunii | reverse complement strand
CAATCAATCAATCAATCAATCAATCAATCAATCAATCAATCATCAATCAATCAATCAATCAATCAATCAATCAATCATCAATCAATCAATCTATAAATCAATCAATCAATCAATCAATGATCAATCAATCAATCAATTAATTAATCAATCAATCAATCTTTTTTTTTTTTTTCCCTGCCACCCACGACCCCCCTGCCTCTAAACAAACTTCTGTTTTTTTTTTTTTTTTTACATTGGGGGGTAGTCCCCGACATTGCCCCCCCCCCCCCCCCCCCCCGGATGCTATTTCCTTCATTTTCCTACCCCGGGAAGACCCCAAAAACGGGTCGTACGGTCGTACGTACGGCCTATATGACTGCCTAGGGGGCCGTACGTACGTTCGTACAACCGTTCATACTCCCTGTATCTTTACGGGGTGCAACACAGGTGTCACGTAGTTGCGAGCCGATCATGCACAAATCGCCACTGAAGGCGACGATCACAGTCCGTCACTCTGATCGGGTCGGAAAAACCGTTCAAACGTGGAAAATTCCACCAAGATGACTGCATCTCCCAAATCCGTCAAAATCGTGACTTGCACTGCTGTGTACCAGGCTTGTTGACTAAACAGTCGCGCAAACCTGAGAAGATCAGGACTGAGACGAGGATGCACGACTTGGAGAAACCCCAACGAAGGTCGAGGCTGAAGGAGCTGAGGAGAAAGAGCCGGCTCGATGGCGAAACTCATGACGAAGACCGAGGAAAAGTAGTGCTAGACGAAAGAAAAGAAGCAAGATCCTCGTCTGGGCTGGAGAAAGAAGACGAAGGCGAGATATGGTCCTCAGAGGGAGAAAGAGGACGAAAATAAGAGGTATGACAGACAATAGGAAGAGAGCTATGGTTATCGCCAGTCTGAGGAGCGATGCGCACAGTATTGGCTCCGTTCGGGCCGAGTTCCACTATGCAAAAACATCAAGAGAACTTGGGAGCGAGTTTTCAAATGCGTACATATTTATGTACCTACACTAGGTCCTCTAATTTATAATGGTGTCGGGGGCCTGCATTCCCATTCTGGGCCTTATAACTACGAACCTGTGTACCGTGGGCCAGTTCGGTCATTTATGTACCGGACGCGTGTCGTTGGCCGCTAAGTTCCTGCAAAGAGCGGTCTTAATCATGCGGTTCACATTATCGGCTAGCCCATTGGACAGAGAGACATGGGAAGCAGTATGTCTGAGAGTAACGCCACAACGCATCTGTAAATCCTCTACCTCGGCGTTGAATTCGGACCCATTGTCGGTTAGAATCTCCTCTTTATCTAGATGGGTATTGAATAATTGGTCAATGTACATGGCTATCTTTGAGGCCTTGCGAGTTTACACGGGTAAACTTCGATGTATTTCGAGAAGTGGTCTATTAGCACCGAGAATGGAATACTCACAACGATTGGGGCTAGGTGGCACGTCAATATTTGTCGTGTCCATACTAACTCGCTGGAAAAGACGTTCTACTTCCGTCGGAACTATCGTGTTTGGTCCACGAATGGGCGCACGATCAGTAGCACAGACTCAACAGTTAAAAACCATGTGCCTCACGTCATTGCGAATGTAAGACCAGAACCATTGACTTTGATCGATGGTCGCTTCGGTGACACGTGTCGCAAAGCGAGCGTCCTGTTCCTCGTGCGCAAACTTGGCCCAGTCATACCATTGAAATGGGTGTGGAACCGTCAACCATAATCCGGATCCGTCATTTTTACGCTTTTCCAGATGACCGTTGATTCATCGATAATCTCGAGACCTCTCAGTTGCTCGACATTTGTCATGCTTAGTAAGATGGTCTAATGATTTACAAGCTAATTTAGCAGTAATATTTTATCCGTCCACACTTCAGCCCTTCTGTATTTTTCATCGTATTCGGGACTGTCAGTTCGGGCGACCTCGAATCGAACTTTCGTGGGAAGTTTGTCCGTTCGACACAGGGGGCGCTTCCATGCCTTGCTACTCGTTCGGTATTGAATGCATGCGTCATGCGCACGATTGACACACGTGGCGCAATCCACCCAGTCGGTGAACCAAGACTCATAGGGATAACAGTCTACTCCATAAACTCGTGTAACACGAGCAAAAATAACAGAATTTGTCAGGAAGATTGGCGAAAAAGTTCGAATGTTGCGGCACAGGGGGAGGGGAGGAGTTGGGGGAGACAGAAGGAGAAGAAGGGATCGTCATTGTACCGAGGGGAAGAAAGAGAGAGGGAGAAAGAGAGAGATTTTATCCACTTAATCCTTCAGAAGGATCTCCACCTTACCGTACTGAGGCTCGTTCGGATCGTGCCACGGTGTCACTTCCTCACTTCGCAGCACCTTCTCAGGTCGATGCAATCGGGTCCATCCGTCCTCGTTACCGTGTCTCTCGTGCTTTCTATGACGAATGTCGAAGTCCATGTTCTTCAACGTGGTAGCCCATCGTCCTATAATCCCCGAGTAGTCCTCGGACTTGTTCAGGGCCAACAGTGGCTCATGGTCAGTTACAAAGTGAACTTCCGGCCATATAAGTTAGCTCGGACGTGACTCATCCCCCACAGGGCCGCATAGCATTCACCTGTCGGAGCAAAGTAGTTCCGCTTGCAGGAAGGTACCGATTTGGACACATATTTCACCACGTGTTCCAGGCCGTCAGGTCCCACCTGAGCCAAGATCGTTGAGATCGCCTCGGGCTGCCAATCAGTGATAAGAACAAAAGGTTTTTCCGGGTCCTGTCTTACGAGGACCGGAGCTGAAATCAGAGCCGCCTTAAGTTCTCAAAAGGCTTGATCGCACTGCAGGTTCCAGATCAACGACTGATTTTTTTTCAACAAGCTCGTGAGTGGTCTCGCGATCGCTGCAAACCGCTTGATAAACCTTCAATAGTACAATGCCAAACCTAAAAATGCGTGTACTTGTGTCACTGAAGTCGGCACCGGCGCGTCCTTGATGGCTGCCACCTTCTGTGACTCCGGCTTCAAACCCTTGTCCGTAATCACGTGGCCGAGAAAGTAAATCTTAGTGAGTAAGAACTGGCATTTCTCGAGAGCCACCTTGAACCCCGCGTCGTTCAGTGCATCCAGTGTCCACTCAATATCGTGTCTGTGTCCCTTAAGGGTACTCGAATATACCAAAATATCGTCCATATATTATACAATCACACAGTAATTGATAATGCTCTGCGCCAGCCGCGTTTTTCGCTCGAAGTTATGATAAGTCATGTTCATCACACGCTGAAACGTGGCCGCGATGTTGCAAATTCCCATTGGGCATCAAATACATTGCCAACTGGAAGTTCCTTGGGAATGAACGAAGGTCGTTTTCGGGCGATCTTCTTTTCGAACGAGGAGGTGGTGGAATCCATGGCGGATATCAAACTTGTTGAAAAATCATGCACACCCAGTAGCATCCAAGGAAACGACCTTTTTCGGTAATCGTTATGTCATTCAACTTCCGATAATCAATGCATATGCAAACCCCTCCCACCTTTTTCGGTACAATCACCACAGAAAACGACCAAGGTTCGATGGCGACTTCAATCCATCCATTAACTCCGAACTCCTTTATTCTTTGGAATGCGGTCTGTCGTTGCGCCGGAGAGTATCGATAGGGAGTACAACTAATCGGTGGGTGATCCCCTGTGACAATGAGGATTGTGTGTTCAATCACGTTAGACAACCCAATATCGTTATCATGCACACTCAATACCACAACATATTCATGCAATACTTCAATTAAGGGTTTGCGGATCTCTCGGGGGACATGACTGGGAACGGTGATCGCGGGCCGATCAAAAATGTCAAATTGTATATTGATCCAATCTGGTCCTAGTGGATGTTTGTTTTCTACGCTAGAGAACAAAGAGTTACTGGTTTGGATCGAAAAAACGGTGGCGAGCATCTAGGATTCGGCCGGACTGGTCATCTTAATTTCTTTAGTTTCATTGTCAGTCTCGGGATTAGTGGTGCTCGCTGCAATCTCTAACCCGGTAAGTTCCACCATCTCCCGCTTTAGATCAGGAACATCATTGATCGGAGCTTCAGCTTCTCGCCTAATTAGTGCGATCATAGCACCTTGCCTGAGCAATGATCTAGGCGGAGAGACGGGAAGATCTAGGTATTGATTTATTTGCTGATATCTCTCTTGTAATGAAAGCACGCCTACGAGGGGGTTCCAAGAGGTCGGCCATATCTAGAATTTGTAAGATGGGTTCTCCAAGGAATGACGTTGCTGGAACCTGTGTTTCTGTGGGTCCGAGAAAAGATAACGGTGGAGCCAAGCTAGGTTTGCTTCTTTTTGTGTTTAGATCAAAGGGGTAGTAGGAATCATCCGGAATTCTTCTTTCGCATCGTGAACGAACAGATGGACCAACTGACTCCATCCCTCATCCGTAGGCATGTGATTTAACAGTTCAACGTAATTTTGTTCAGCATATTCATTATCTTCGGAAGGATTTTGGTCCACGCCACTGCTTTCGAAAGACTCTTCTTGGCTCGAGACATGGATCATTCCTATCCGTAACTTTGAGTGGGTGAGGCAGTGATTATTTCTCGATGATTGGGTTGAAAATCGTAACGGACCAATCTGAGGTTTTCCTCTAGTGTATGTAAGGACAAGTTGTTTGGAGTCGAAATGTATCCGCGCTCCAGGAGCCATCGCCCAAGGCAATCCCAACAGTACCGAATATGACTACACATCGATAACTAGCGCGTTACCTAGGACATGCACTTGGCCTACCTTGACAACTACATTCTCAATAATCCCTACAATATTCATAGTTTTTTCATCAGTCGAGACGTAGTTGTCTTTTTCGGAAAATGAAAGGATCGAATTCAGTCGTCCTGTTTTTCAAACGGTTTCCAAGGATATTGCCACAACAGACAATCCTGCGTCAACTACAACATGGAACGGTTAACGCCAAACTTCACAATCACATTCTGCACTCTTCCACAAAACAGATCGAACACGGATAAAGTGGTCCTTTTCCTCATACGAGACAGTAACGACCTGAGCAGTTTCAGGTTCGTCCGGCGTGTTTGCAAGGGCTATCGATTCCAATGGAGGAGACTCCAGAGAGGCTGCCTCATCTTCGTTGTCCCTCTTCTTCTTCAGTATCCTCTGAACTCATTGGAACATGAATCGTTTTTTATTCTTTTGACACTGTTGAAGAAGCTTGTCATTCGCTGCCTCCGATATGGTCAGCAAATGACCTACCGGGACAGGAACTCGGATGTCCAACTGTTTACGTGTATGTAGGACGTCTACTTATCTCGTTCGAAATTGAGGACCAGGTTCTGATCCCCGTTCAACCCATTCTAACTCGTATTTTCCAGGTCGGATTGCTCTGATTAGTCCCGCTAGTTTGATGTACTCTGTCGGATCGACTACATCGGCTGCTTCGGAAGATGATCCCGAAGTGGACGCGATGGGTTTAGGCGAAGAAGACGGCTCCGTAGAGAAAGAGCTACGTTCCCTATCTCTTGTTGTTTCTAATAGCGCAACCACCCGGCCTTAGTTCAAAGCGATAGGCACGGCTGCAGGCGGGGGTTGATTACACTTCGGCAGGGGTCACTCCCAAGCAAAGTGTCCGAGATTTTTACAGTTGCAACATTCAAGCATGCCTGCTGGGTTGGCCACATGATGTGGGGCAGGGAACGCTTATCCCGGTGCTGGAGAAGCAATCAGCAGGGGATACGAAGGAGGGGCGGGATGCGGAGAACTCGAGTTAGCCTTCACTAGTTTTTTCATGATTTGTTGTAATCGGTTCATTTGAGAAGTCTGCATTTGGATCAGATTGTTCATCCACTTAGATTGCTTGGTCGTCGCGGTATGAATCATCTAAGCCAAATACAAATTAGTGATGGGTACAGGCGCGAGGGCATGACAGTATTTACAGGTACCATCTTTGGAGGAGGGGGAGGAGGAGAAGGCAGGAGGTGAACAGATGGATCCTAGGAGGATCCGTCCTGATAATCGTGGTCTGGGCGGAGGTAAAATCGGCCCACTGCTCTGAGCCACGAACGTCGTTTGGCAGCCACGTCCTATACCGTGTTCGAGATGTCGTCATCCCCCTGACTGATGTACTTGCGTGTATCCAGTAGATCAAACTCAAGTGCCTTAGCAATAATAGCACGTAATTGGTTCGTCTCAGGGGGAACTTTTTTTTGTAGTTTTGCTTTTAGCACTGGGTTTCGGAGATAATCGATGAACAAATCTCGAGCAGCATTTTTCTCCCGCCCTAATTTATCTACTGCGGTTTGAAACTGATCCACAAAGTCGAGTAACAACGATCCGGATTCCGGAGGATGGGTTTTTAACACAAACCATGCTGCGTCCTCATTGACTTCGTCGAACCTTGCTAGAAACGCTCTCTTAATGGTATCCCAATCTACCCACATGTGCCTTCTAAATCATTTATGAGCTGTGTTTCTGAGGAGCAAGGTGATGACATGAGGAAGATCCTCAGTGCCATATCCCTAAGCTAGCACGACTTCGAGCCATGCCTCGGGATGGGTATGATTGGGGTAGTTAGGAGAAGTGGCAGGGATGCTTACCATCACCTGTGGAGCTGCTCCATTGGCATCAGCCATGGGTATCTCTGGTCGGGCCTCTGTGAACCTTTGTCGAGTGACGGGAGGACTTTGCCGATTAGATCGGTTAAGTGGTCTTCCTCTCGTTAGCTCGTTTCACTACTGTCAAAACCGACACGTGTCGGTTCCGATACCAACCTCACGCCCTGCACTGCTTTCCGGTCGGAGTGTTTTGGTTCGCGGAAAGGCCCTGAAAAACAGCGAAGATGCGGTGTGCCAAGGATTTTTGAAAAATTGAGTGCGGGGACACAGACAGAACTGAAATCCCCCATGTTGGTCCGACTTTAGTGAGAAGAGGGCCCGTTGCCGCGTGGAAAGCTATGAATCCCCTGCGGCCGTGGTCACTGCGGGCACGACCACGGAGTGCGGTCGTGACCGCGGGCCCGCAGTCATGACCACGGTCCGCGGTCAAGAAAAAAAAAAAAAAAAAAAAAAAATCAGATAACTCTGAAAAAATATATATGTTATGCCAAAAAATAAACTGAACAACTTTTGCCCTGGGGTCATATAAAAACTCGTTACCAAATGTGAGATACAAAACAAACCAAATCCTTTATTTTTCTTGCAAAAAGAATAAAGTGAAGAACTTTTGCTTGAGGGATTTCTGTTTTTTATTTTTGAAAAATCCAAAGCGAAGTCGAAAAATAAAACTAAAAATATACGATTGTAGAGCGTAAGACCACCTACAACCCCATATTTTTTGTTTTGTTTTTGGCCTATTATCCTAGGAATTAAAAATGTCGGGGTTTTCTGACTGCGGCCCTCGCCCGCAGCCGACCTTGGCGGTCGGGATCCCGACCGTGGGCCGAGATTGACCCTGCGGTCATGATCGCGGGAGATTCATAGGTGGAAAGGGAAAAAAAAACGCGCGTGTGGTTATGGTGACGGGATATTCAATCCAAAACGTATCGTTGTAGTACGATTGTACGTCCCATCGAGCCGCTCATCTCCGTTTCGAATTAAAGGGGAAAGGGACGTACTTAGTATCCCACTTCTGGACGAGGTCCCGACGATGTTATCTACACAACTATGAATCCAACGTAGAAGGACTTAATCGAGTGGCCCTCTCCTTGTACTCGTCCTCACCATGTGTTCGATAATGAAATCCCTTGGTTCAATAACGCTCATTGCGGCTACAATCGCTGCGCAGAGTGTTAGGCCAATGGGGCGCCACTGCCGACCACGGGATGACGACCAACTCATTGAATGTTAGCAATACCAAATAAGGCGGGAAATGCGTATCGATAATGACAAATCTCGCGCTGACAAATGCAATAGCGACCGCCGATCAGAGTGACGACTTCTCGTACGTCTCACTCGCACACACATGGTCTTTCCCCGTTATATGGGAAGGGGCGTGGCGGAGGTACGGGAAGTCGGCGCCCTGTCGGTTTGGAGCCGTCAATCCACATGTCAACAAGGCAAGCGCAAAAGATCTTTCCAAGTTAATCGGATCTTGCACTCAACCAATTTACCATTATCCCAATCAGGCTCAACAAATTCGCAGGTATGATTCCCTGTATGCACATATCAAAGGGAGAGAGGAGAAATTACCGTAACTCATCCATTGCAAAAGGTACATAACATAAGGGAGATGGGAGGGAAAAGAGACACAGATCGGAGGAGCGAAGAGGAATTAAACACGACAATCTGACGGTTTGAGCAAGGAATCTTGGCGCACATGCCGTGTGAGCGAAACTCACGTTGGAAAACTTAGACGGAAGCCAAAGAAAAGATGGCGTGTCCGCAATGAAAAATTTCACTATGGCCCTCGGCCATGCACTCGTTCACTCTCCGATTCGATCGCCACACACGCACTGACGATCCCCGCCGTCACCTTCTACTCCCACCACAGCGATCGTCACCCCGCCGACTCAGTCTCTCCACAGTCTTGCTTGGATCCCACCGTCCGCCGGACGATCTAGTGCATAGCCGACAAGACCACTGTCAACTTGTCAGGAATTTTCGACTCGCTCCTTACGCGTACCATCTAGCCACGGCTTCCCGGAAGTTGGCCGATAGGTTGAGAGAGAGATTTACGAAAGCGCTTGCGGCATTTATAGTTGCGGAGAAAGAGGAAGATGCTAAGAGGGATCAAGACTGAGATGGGGAGGGGTAAGGTAAAGTTCGAGGATAATCGCTTGAGAAAAGCATTGTTGATCCTCCGGAGTCAATTCGAAGCCAATCAGATCGTCGTGTAATAGAAATTTCCTCTTACACGGTGCGTCTCCTTGGCTAAGAGGGAGGAGGAGGAGATCAACATGGTATTCAAGCGCAAGGATTAGAACGGGAAGAAGAAGGGCGTGAAAAATAGCACGAAATGGGCCCAAGATTGAGCTTCAAGAAAAAAAAAAAGGTGAGCGAGGCAGGGGAGAGATGGACGACGGTTAGAGAGAGAGAAAGAGTGTAGGCGCGAAGAAGAGAGCGTCGAAGGTAGCCAGGGAAGAGGGGAGGGGGAAGCTCGCATGCATGGCGCCGGAGTGTAAGCAAGTAAGAAAAGGCACCGGAATAGTTACACGTCATTCTCAGTCCTAGGCTAATTCAAAAATTGAAAAGCACCATGTCCGCATATAAAGTGAATGCGGGAAAAGAAATAGAAAAAATCCTATGTTTATCTAGATTCATGCGAAAATTCCCAGAGCTTTCCAAGTCAAAGTCGAGCTCATTCATTCACAAGAAAGGACACGTCGGGTTCCACTTATTCCGAAATTTCTAACCGTCGACCCAAATTGCTAGCGCGTTCGCTAAGGTGTACGTATTTCCCATGTACTTCCTAATTTGCAAAAATAATGGAAATTAAAAAAGGCGGCCGTAAACAATGAAGTCCCGGGGAAGGAAAAACTTGCACGTCATTATTACCAAAAAAGGGTTTTTCATGCCTGCTTGCAAGGGAAACACAAATCCGAAGGGAAGGAAGAAGGAAGATGGCGCTGGTCCAGAAGCACGTGCGTCACGACCAAAATTTGTCTTTTTGGTAGTCTGATAACGTACACTGGGTTTGGTTCCCAGTCATGTTGCGCTGCACGAATAGATTGGAGCATCGTCCAAAAACAAAAAAGAAAAAAAAAGTCGACAAAGGGTCCAAATTACGATGGTCATTAGTTAATTGATTGGTACAATGATTGGTCGCTACGGACCGATCTGTCGATCGATCTATCCATTGCTTGATTGGTTGCTTGCCTTCGTTAAAGATACTTACAAAGGTTTTGTTGTGGACTCTTTCTATTAATTATCCCCTAACCTTTTCTTTTTTTTTTTGCTCATTCGTACTTCGTAATTTATTTAATATAAATTTTTACCGATGTGTCTATATGTATCTATCTATCTATCTATCTATCTATATATCGTCACAAACAGAATTGCCCGGTGAACCGTGGGCAGAGAGAGAGAAGAGGACAACAAACGAGGGGCTGAGATAAACCGTTTCGTCGGAGTTTCACCGACTCATCAGGAGGCTGAACCCTCAACAGTCTGCAAAATCCCCTTACTGATTACACTGTTTAATTATAATCTACCTTAACCAAAATCAAAGTAGACTATCACTCACCCACACCAGATGTATATATCGTCAAATAGAACTGCCCGGTAAATATATATATATATATATACAGGGTAACCGGCGTTCGGGACGGGCCGAACGCCCGAACCCGAACGCCTGA
>BFEA01000624.1:585640-597599 GCA_003427395.1 Chara braunii | reverse complement strand
GCCCACCCCCCGCCCCCATCACCTGAAGCTCTCACACCCACACATTACGCTTTCACCCCCATGTTTAAGAGTTCGCAAACTGTTCACTACACGCTACATTATACATATTGCTACAAAATAGCACGTAATATATATTTATAATCCTGTTGTACAATTACACGTAAAACCTCACATACATCACATCTATCTATAATGGATGTTCTCCTCTTATTTCAAATTAAATCCTCGATGGTCACTTACCCAGACAACAACCAACTGTAATATTTTATACCGTTCTTACATATAATTGCACAAACAATCTCATACACACGCTACCAATGTCCCTACTTTGCCTAGCCATTCTCCCATATAATTGCACAAAATATCTCATACACACGCTACCAACGTACATGACAAATTTGCACGATGTAGAGAATTTAATGCACGCAGGATGACTAACCACTGACAAGATCGCTAATCGCAATCTACACCGTCACGAACTGATATGACTGACCAGAATTTGAAATAAAATGGATATCGCAACTATAACCAAATACTCATTGAACTTATGAACGCTTAGCCTGTCTTAAGTGTCTCTTTTCCAATGGATAATTCAACTTTCTACGTCTACGAAGGATATACCATTTGCAATTGTCACTGTAACCTTGTTTTGCTTAATGCTATAGAACTTTAAGACACTGAATCCTGGATCGTAATACTTAAACAAAAATTAGGGAATCATCATATCTCTGGACCGGTACATTTTCATATTTGTCTTCCTTCAGTGGACTTTATTTTCGATTATGATAATTTAATGCTTCTTTTTTCCATACTAAAGTCGCTTCAGTATTCCTCTGGTGCTAGGATTGTTAGCAGTAATTACGTATATTTGTTAAATAAGTTATTAGATCACCTAATACGCTTACAGACGAACGTGTATCCACAAATTTAAAATTGTAAAAGCCAGATTTCACACCACTGAGTAAGCACCTTCCCCCACGTACAATCATGCTTTGTAGTCTTATTACTAATTTCTCCCCAAAATTTCTTAAAATCTATCTACGCCGATTATGTGCTAACCTCACGTTTTTATTTTTTTACAAAAAAAAGGGGAATATGATAGTAAAAATCGAAACAGTATTTGAAATGAAATAATTTTTATGCCTATACCACATACCCGTTTGTGCTCAGTGATGTTTTTTTGAAAGGATTCGTGAGATCTTGTCATGAAGATTTATATTAAATCTTACTTTAAATATTACAATGAACTGTTATTACATGGGGTTATGACTCGAAATGTTGGCAAAACAGGTATTGAAAGGTAATCGTTATTTTGCAAGGTTGATTGAGATCTTCTTATGATTTTTTTTTCTTAAACGCTTCCTGAAATAATACAATAGATACTTCAACCTTCTGGTGCTAAGCTTGATACGCCGCGTGCAATTGTCAGACTATTATCCGAAATATCAAAAAATTTTCAGAATGTTTTTGGTTTGATGGTCATTGTTCAGAATGTTTCTGGCGTACTAGACTATTGCCCCTCTAGGGTTCTACAATTTTCAGACTATTATACAATAAACGCCTGTATTTGTTTAATGTCCGTATCCTGGATAAATACATTTACGGGCGAACGTTTATCCGAAATATCAAAAAATTAAAAACCTGATTTCATATTACTACATGGAGACCATTCATCGACGATCAGTCACGTGCCCGCCCCTACGAAGTAATTCCGAACAAATTAACCTTCCTCATAATTAAAAAAAAAAAAAAAATACTATCAAGCGTCAGAAAGCGACGAAGCAATATCAAAGAAATAATTGTCATGTCTACAGCCAATACCCAATGCGATCATAAACAAAAAAGTTCTGACTGCCGAAATCATTTTTTTCATAGTGTTTTATTCACTATTGCAAGTGGTTACCCCAGCCGTCAACTGTTTACGTTGGTAAACCATGTGCAAAGGTCTCTTCAGCCTTCAGATACTCACGTTGTTATAAAACTATGAACGACTATTACGCTGGAGCGTGGTTCGTAATCGACGTAACTTCTACACCGCTTACCCGACATAAGTTTGATTGTATCTGCAACAATCTTTTCTTTGATCTGTAAGTAAAGGTCACTTCAATTTACCCCTTTCCTGAATGATGTGGCTAAGATGCTCTACCCTTATGGCTACCCGTAATATTGGTTTTCTTAAGACAGATCATATGGACTAGCACCAAGCTATACGATGATATGGCTAAATACGATAAAGCCCGCATGTTTAAAACCATACGATCTAACATATCATCGATAGTCCACATATAACACTATAAAGTTTAATTGAGATATACACGATGTTTTTTGCTAGAATCGGTTAAAACCGATAAGGTCATGTGTGCACACGGATACGTTCTGGTTCTGCCCCGCAATGGTTTGCAAAAAAAACCCAACCTATTATACCCATACTCATGTTTTTCTGCGTTCCCTTGTGATTTACCTAATACGACTATACCCACATCAGTTCATATAACACCCAAGACAGTGACAACATATACCGTGGGTCGCTGTGTCTAATAACGAATTATATAGTAATATGGCTAAATACGATATAGCCTTTACAAGTAATACCCTTCTCTACGATATTTATTTAAAAGTAATGACACCTACACCAACATATGCCATAGCTTGTTAAATCCCGAATGAAATCCCCAGTTACGACTCAGCCCGTATGGATAACTCGCGGTGTCCAAGAGATAGGCAAATATAAGAAAACTTCTCATTGTCATTAATAGCCTCGGTTGACGCTTTTTCGAAATTCGCACGGTGGCTCATTTCCACAAGGCGCGCAATTACGCCCAAGGTTAAACTTAATATTACCGATACGTACTTCCAATTATAGAAAAAGGCTATGATAATCTACCCCCCACTACGTATTTACACAACACCGTATGAACAAACTCTCTCACATACATTTACTAGTCATGAGAACAGTTAGACGATACCCTCCCTTAATATATGCGCACATACTCGCAAAACAAACATGCTTAATGATTCTCTAAAACCATATACATATGACACACGTGGATATAATAATAATGAATTAAATACCCTAATAATCACGCGATTAAGCAAACACCCACATACGAAAACATATCAGCACACACGAATTAACAAAACCATACATGCACGAATGCTCTTCTCACGATGGACATTTACGTGATCACTCACATAAGGCATACGCATTACACACAGAGTTTTTGCAGTATGCTTAAAGCAATATCGATAGCAATGCGATACACCTTCGTCCACCCCGTCGATGATTAATTAAAATAGCGTACATTAAAAATCACCACACAAATAAAGGACTTCTTCGAAAAACTAGAACCTAAACCTATAATTTCTTTGATAATAGTATTATGATAATAGCATGTTAAACAAGCGCCGATGACGACATATAAAAAAAAAAAAAAAAAAAACACCCGTTTGCACATATACGCAGGTTCGCAGCCTGCTCTGCAAACTGGAAGACGCATTCAAACCGAATTTCCAAAGATCAACATAAAGATACGCGATTACTAAAACGATCAAAACACAACAAATAGAGATTCGTCTGATATTAACATAATATCAAATATACAGATATGCACAAAACAATATGGCTTATCAAAATGTCCCAGAAAAACTCAAAAGATTTCGCCAAAAAGTAATGAGATCGTTCAGACCATTATAAAAATTGACTGGACCTTCGGTTATTGATTGCAAAAAATGCACAAGTCCATTCTCAATCTCTTAAAATGTACGATACGGAACACTGCGCACCCACATAGCCTGTGCAATAACAAAAAGCACGAAATAGCGGAATGGACATGCTAAACACACTCTTGACACAGTTTGACAATATTTCCCACACCTCGGCCTTGCACATATACACCTATATACCACACACTAGGCACTCCATACACTAGAAATAAACATACTCTGCCCCACAGAATACTCACATCTGCCCCTACTCTGCTTCTCGGCAGAATCCGAACGCAAGGAACCCCATAGCACTCCCTAGCTCAGATAGACTATTAGTTAGCTGATATGCCTATACGATGCTCTAACCCCGAGGACATGCTGAAGATTAAGTCATCAAAATATACAGCCTTGTAACTAATGCTGACTACATAACCGAAACGTGTGCAGGATGAAGAGAGCATCCTCATGGGATGGCACCCGGAGCTTGCTGCTACCATCAGACCCTTTGCATCACTACGACCGTCCATAGTGCACTGCCAGATCGCCATGCTTGCGATCCCTGCAGATGTCTTACTGCAGGTATATGAAGCCACGCTGGGACGAGCTTCATTCCTGATTGAAAACCTCTCTTTCAGCGATTGGGCATCGCTCGTCCACATCATGCAAAGCAAGCCAGAGGAGTTGGACGCCAAAATTCGGGACTTTGCAAGCAACATCGCGGATTCCTGCAGAAAGGCGGTTATTGAGAACAGAGAACAAAACCTTATCATAGCCAAAGCTGAGAAGATCATTCTCGAGCTACATGGATATGATTCTTCACACCTGGATTCCGCAGGACAGGTCTCCATCACTGAGAGAACCGAAACCTTCAGCAAAACCTACATTAATCGTATGTCACTCTCGCAGCCCGAACTCGAGTACTTCAGGAAGAAGGAGGCTGAACGGAGGAGCAATGCACACACTGAGCATACACCGCTCACAAGAGACGCTGGACATAAATATGCAAAGAATAACCTATTTTTACTGCTCACATCCAGCACCTGGACGGAAAAGGTCGTGCAACGCGTCCATAACCGGCTCTGGAAACTTGACACCTTCAACTACACTGAGCCAATCAGTGTGGAAGCGTACATGGCGCTTGCCGGGATCACAAACGCAGAAGTAGATAACTGCCGTGCTGCTGCGAGGAATGACACTATCTACTTCCCTGCAACAAGAGGCGGTTTAGACGCAGAATTCCCGCCAATTGCCAGTCTCGAGAAGGGGAAATGCCCAAAGAGACCGCTCCTCCACCAAAAAGGCATCCCGAAGTTCCCCGCAGATCTTTCTGAGTTCAAAAAGCTCTTGAACGCAGGAAGGCCATATCTGAAGTGTGCATGCACCAGATGCGAGAAGAACTTCACATGTTTCGATCACATGATTTGGTATGTCATCGGGAACCTGAACAAGATCGACCCTCATGCTCCATCGGACAAGATCAGGATGCTCGAGTTCCAAGCACTCCTGCGAACAACATGGAGAAAGCCGATACTTGCGCAGATCTCCTTCATCTTCATGAGAGAATACATGATCAAGATCGTAAACCTTCTCACACAAAACAGAAAGATCTCTGCAGAAGAAGTA
Organism: Chara braunii; assembly: GCA_003427395.1. Lineage (NCBI taxonomy): Eukaryota > Viridiplantae > Streptophyta > Charophyceae > Charales > Characeae > Chara > Chara braunii. The sequence continues at coordinate 592,271 of BFEA01000624.1, read as the reverse complement.
CTGGAGCATGAAGACTTCAGAAACGTGCCATTTGTCCAAAAGTTCGCTGCTGCCCTGCTCCCTGGCATCGAAGGGCTCCTATCACAATTGGCAAACACGAGGCCCTACACAGATGTTGAAGACAATTCGCTGAGAAGATGTAGGCAAATGAGACTCGGCAGCACGCCGATCTCAAATGCCTCGCTCACCACACCGGTCCAAACGACAGCCACCACTCCAATACAGCAGACACATATTGGCAACACGCACACAGGACAGTTTCGCACCTCGACTAGCAACAGGCAAGGTACCAACAACACTCCATGCCGAACCACTCCCACTCTTGCACCAACAATAACCATGACAACTGGAACTGCAGCACACGCAATGCCATTGCACATAGGCGGATAGACACCACAGCATGGCACAGCGACAAGCGCACCATATGGAAGCACAATGCCTGTAAACCTGAGTGCCACAGCAAGTACAGTTACCCACGCAATACACAGCACTGAGAACAACACAACACCCAACGTCAACAACAACACTGCCCCCGAGCCGCAAAGACACACAGTCGTAACGAACGCAGGAACCTCGCACAGACCAGCAATAGAAGACTTCGCCCAGGCACAGACAAGAGCTAATGCCTTTGCAATTGCTGCCGTACAGCTTGCTACACGGCAGACCAATGTAGCGACCACTAGCAACGCCACCCCCACAATCGCCACCACTGTTCTACAACCTGCAACAAGATTAACCAGCACTACACACACTGGTTGCGTAACCCCTGTGCACAACCAAACCATATAACGCACAACACACATTGTTGCTAACTCTGAGCCTAGGTCCACAATGTCACTTCCGACACACCTGAACACACACATGAACAACCAAACGGTCGCAGCCCCCACTGATAGCCAAAGACAGGCTCGTCGGCGAGAACAACTTCTTAGTATAGCCATGAATCCACTCCCAGTTGAGGCCAGAAGAAACTGTAGAAGAGGTAACAGAACGCAAAAGATGCAGCTTCCGCAGGTAGGGACACAGACCGGAAGACAAATAAGAAGGAAGAAGCCGCAGTATGATGGAAGACATCGAGACATACAGGAAGCCTTCCTGGCTCAGCAACTACGACGACCGATGATTGCAGCTTGCCAACATGCACCATCACAAGATGCAGCCGGGACAACGACTGTCCAAGCACCAACTAGCGCTCTGAGGCTACCAAGAGGAGAACAAGAATGGACGTCACATGCAGACTAGATCCTGGGACAATGGGCGCAAAGGGGCATAGCTGCGGTAATCCCCCCCTCAGAACGACATGCTGCAACAAACCTTGAAGTTATCCAGGTCAGCAGCTGCGACATTAATGACGGAGAGAGAAGACAACTCCTCATCACAATCAGCTCTCCATCACCAGACACCCCAATCTGTCCTATCTCTGGTATCGACGCCCTGAGAACAAACTATGGAGCCAACAATGCGGACTCTTCGCTGCTCCGAACAATCAGTGGAAACACGACGCATATGACCGAGTCCCAATCCTCATAGGAGTCTTGGAAACGCGTCTGCCGAAGACTCAGTCCAGAGTACCAATACAGCTTTCCTAGCATCGCTAGAGGCTAGCTCGACAAGGAACTGCAACAGATTGCAGAACCCTGGGTAATCACTAGGGTCACTAATTAGATCCTGGGCAGTCACCATGATCGCTTATTAGAACCGGTGCAAACGATACTTTGTAGTACAAGTATACAGACGCTTAGCTGCTAAAGCGGAACAGACTCATTTGGCAAGGCCACCCCACGTAGTTACAGCTGAGAAAGCTAAACCGACTGTGACTACTGGCATATAGCACCTTTTGAGGAAATACGATCAGGACCACTACGAGTTCTAAACAAACACTAGAACAAGTGTTGTTTTAGGACTCAATATTCTCTTGGTTACTAGAAGACCTACGAGTATGGAAAAATGAACCCGTTCATAATAGCAGGATAGATCCAGGTGGAATTGTTAGGGCCCCCTGTCTCGTAGGTGTTCTTAAGTTAAATAAGGGACGCAATTGTGTCAATACATATGTCCGCTGGATAACAATTTTTTATCTATCTCCGAAGTGCGGATGTGTATTTGGATGGGCGAGTATCTGTGTCCCTGGGTCTTTCCATACAGCTGTGTGAGCACAGCTAATGGCGTAAGTGAGTCCATGCTGGTGTGTCTGTGTCAGTGTGGTTTTTTTATTTGTCTAAATAAGTCTGTGACTATGGATGTACACCTATGAATCTGTCCTTGTGTCTAACTGAGAATCTATACGAGTAAAAACGTATTATCTAACTCACTAGTTCCTTCTACTAACCTGAGAATCCGTCCTTGTGGCTGGCTGAGAATCTATACGAGTGAAAACATATTGGGCTACTTAATCTGACTCACGTATTCCTTCTACTTGCCTGCATGTCCACATTCTCTAACTTCGCGAAATACCGGATTACAGATGAACGAAAATCTACGTAGTTGTCCTAACTGTTCCTCTACAATGATGCCTTGACTGTGCGTGTGAATAACTATGGGTACATACGGGTTTGTATGTACGCATGAATATCTAGAAGCAGTTGAAGACATAAGTGAGTCTATTCTAAAGTGTCTGTATCGGTATGATTATATACATCTCTCTCTGTGAGTATGGATGTGCTCCTATGAGGTTGTCGCTATGTCTGTCTGAGAATCTTTACGTATGAAAACGTAATTGGCTACATATCTGACTATATACATCTCGGATGTTTCTTCTGCTTACTGACATGTCCCCATCCTCTGACTATGACTATGAAATAGATCTGGTCATCTATGAATACAGGAATACAGTTTGACGAATGTCTACATACGTCTCTTAACTGTTCGTCTACATCGGTACTCTGGCTGTGCGAATGCATAACTACAACAGAAAAATTTTCCGAAATTAAATAATCATTCTATAGTAAAATTACATTCTAAATTTTAAATTTTCATTCCATCTTAAAAAATGTCATTCCAATTTTAAAATTTCTCGTCTTACTTTAAAATTTTCCTTCCAAGAATGGGGTATCCCGTCTTATTTGAACTGCATGCTAGAGATGGAATGAAAGTCTGGATGAGTTCATGAAATATTTTAATTGGCCTGTCATTCTAAGTAACGATTTTCGGTCATAAATATGTTAATCCAATCTAAATTAGAAGATATTTGTTGTAGTATAATGAAAGTTTAATTAAAAATTTTCATAAACTCGTCCTGACTTTCATTCCATCTTGAACAAATAGATGTAGTTGGAAAGGAAAACTCATATTTAGACGAGAATTTATAAAAAAAAACTGAAAATTTTAGAATTGGACGAACATTGGAATGATAATTTATAAATACGAAGGATTTTTTTTTTAAGGAATGTTTTTTCAACTTTCATTTCTCGTGGGAATTTTTCCGTTGTATGTGTATACCTGGGTGTAAATATGCGCATGAATGTCTGAATGTAGCTATAGATATGTATGTGCACCTGTGAGTCGGCCCCGGTGTCTGTCTGAGTTGCTATACCTATGAAAATATTAAGTTGCTTTCTGAACTATAATTCTCAGTACGTCTATGCATAAATTTCTCCAACTTGTCTGCATGACCACGTTCTCGGACTATGCCTACGTGTTTCATTTGGTTATCTGTGATGTTTGTCCAGCTGACTCTGCAGCACCTGATGCATTCCAATATGCGTTTTTGAACATATGCATGTGAGTCCACCTGCTTATAGATGGCTGAACATGTGTATGTTTTCTGCGATTGTGTCGAGCTGAGTACATGTCAGTGGGCCAACCTGAATGACTGAAAATATTAATGCCCGCTGAAAGACCGTCTATGTTGATGCATATTCATCCGCGCAGGGCTAAGCGTGACTGTGTGGCTGATTCGAAGCATATGCAATTATAGAACATTTGACATAACCACCCCAACATGTGCCGTAAGTATTGTTTGAAGTAAATACTTATTTTTCCTGCACCACTTGGACCAGTAATTATATACACGCATCAAGACATCAAATGAAGTCTGCAACTCTGCGATAAGCCACACACATCACCAAGAAACTAATAAATATATAAACGATAAAATCAATAAAGACTACCCCTACCAAATATAAACTAGAACACATGCACTATATGCAGACCCTACCCACGCTACTGACCGACTACCCAGCACACCTAGGATAAAATTATTAAATATAACCTTCTTACCACCACTCCCCTCCGCCTCCCCTGAAACATCACTAGAGAGAACGCAAAGGCATTCCCCTCACCTTGGATTATTGATAATAAATCCAAACTCGTTTGCCCAATTGTCCGGCAAAATGTGCAGGTACCACTACTTCAGACAATGGAGGACGCAAGGCTTGGCTGGAGAGCAAGAAAGGAGTCAGACAAACAGATCATCTCCTTCCACCATACGAACCGGATAATGGACCGAATTAGATTCAAAAGTATCTTTAAACTCATATTGGAAACACATAACCCAGAAGCCATACATGTCCTGGATAAATTCACCTTCTCATGGACATACATTGACCATATAACTAAAACTCTATACAAACCTGCTGCGGTTTTTCGGGACTTCAAACTTTCAACCTGGATAGAACAAATCCCAAACAGATGCTTCTGCCAACAATCCAGATATAGAGAATTTACCAACGAACTCCCAACATACATACTGCCCGAAGGAGAACAACAACATGTCACTACATTAGACCTTAATATCTCGAGCAATGCTAACCTTCGAGGCATAATGAAAAATGGACTGAACCATATTCCACCCGCTCCACTAAATACAAAAGAGGTACTTAATGCTGTTGAACAAGTATGGGCGCACATCACTCTAGCCCTCCTTAAAAACGGTACACCACTAAACCACATACAAGAAAAGCTGGCAAAAACAGACTTTAATAAAATGATCAATCGGAATCTCAAAAATATAACCACCCACAAAGTAATAAGCCTAAACGATCACGCCATCAAACACGAAATTAGCTTCTTAACTAAGTACTTTTACATATCTGGTGCTGACAAAGCACCCGACACCCCGGTATTCACCTGTATAAACCTTATAAGATACCTCGCACTCCAAAGACTAAGCAGCCCTGATTTCGAACAGCATGATTTGTCTGCTGCTGAGCTGCTACAAATCATGAAATATCAACTAACAGTAAAGTTTCCAATTATCCCGATTGGTAAAATGAAAATACCGTACTTATTTGCCACTTATAAAAAACACAAGAATTCATTTTGCTGGTTAACTAATGCAGCAGACGTCATCTCCATAATACTTGTTGACCTAGCTGCTGCGGTGCTTGGGGCCTTGATCCGAAGTGTGAAAACCCACTGCAGCATACTAACACAAAAAATATTTACAGAAACAGAGCTCAAAGTCCCTTTTTGGTAGTCGATAGACTCAACACCGGACTACACATACAACCTCCCACAAAGAATTTTTTCTGTCTTTTCAGCTGACATAACCCGTTGTTACGAAACTATCCCTATTGACGATAGCCAAGATAACCTACCGACCGCCATCCAATTCCTCTGTAAGATTGCCTTCAGGCAGGCAAAAAAAACACACGGAAGGAATGTACAGTTGGCCTGCAAAATGTATCAAAGCAAGGGAGCATGGATTCCTCTCTGCGATTGGTATTCAAACCCACCAAACGGACACCTTACAGTAAACGACAACATTATGCAAGATATTAACAACTGGTTAATAAAAAATGCATATATATCACTAGGTGGCAACATCTGGAGGCAAGTAGTCGGTATCCCTATGGGTGTAAGCTGTTCACCAGTATAGTGTAACATATATTTCTTCAAATATGAATTCTAATTCATGAAAAAAATGACACACAAAAGCAACAAGAAGCTGCTGCATCTCTTTCAACATGTCTTCCGCTACTTTGACAACTTCCACATTATAAACAACCCCAATATCAACGAGTTTATTAACCCAAACATGATGACTTCCACATTATAAACAACCCCAAGATCAACGAGTTTATTAACCCAAACATAACTAGCCCTCGCAATCGATATTTTATGTACCCACTTCACCTAATAACGGTAAACGAAACAACCACACAGAAACCACAAATAAATAACAAAAGTATCGAAACGCAAACAAACTTCCTAAATACCACCACTACTATCACTAATCTAGAAACCGAGCAATATAACACAAGAAAATATGACAAGAGAAGAGAACTAAACTTTCTCATCACACGCTTTATCCAAGTCAATTCCAACAGACCACTCAAGCAATCACTAAAGTGACTAAACCTATTAATACCCCAAATCATCACCATCATGACCATTGAAAGGGAACCACAACATGCTGCAGAAGAAATCACAATAACAATACGAACACTAGAAGACAACGGCACTCCTCGGAGTCGCAAGCAAAGTCCTAAAAACCCTATGAGCTACCAACCTTTCGATGTAACCCCAGATGGTACTACAACACTTAAAAAACCAAAATCCAACACACACACGCATGAAAAGTACGAAATATCCACCATAACACACTATAACCAAATTAAGAAACCACAACAGTAAGTGTGTGTTAAGCCATCAAAACTAGCTTGGTTCGGATGAGGGACCTACCCCTGCT
>BFEA01000624.1:565267-581849 GCA_003427395.1 Chara braunii | reverse complement strand
CTCTCTCTCTCTCTCTCTCTCTCTCTCTCTCTCTCTCTCTCTCTCTCTCTGGTTTCCAAAGCGGAAATGGGAATGAGTTTTCTGGCTTTCGCGGAAAGATGCACTCCTGTTTTCAGCTCTCTCTCTCTCTCTCTCTCTCTCTCTCTCTCTCGCACATCTTTATTTCCTTACCGTTCGGTAGGCAATGGCACGCTGGACCCGGTTTCCAGCTAGCATGGACTCAACAGGGTTTTGGGGGAGGGAGGTACTAGCATGTAGCTTTGTATCTGACGCCGGTTTCAGGGTGAAGAGGTGCCTCCTTCCTCTCAGTATCCTGCTCTGTCAATCCCCTGGATCCCAAGGTAATCAATGCTGGCAGGAACATTCCACAACTGTTTCCTGATGTAAGCTGATTTCAATCTGTATAAGGGACATTGGACCCGTTTTCCAGCAGGTGATGCTCCCTACCAATAGATGGAGCCTCTCCCCAGGTGCTAGCGGTGTATTCTCGTATCAGCACCACTAACACTGATGGGGGACTGTTTAAAAAAAAGAAAAAAAAAAATTCTTTTACTGTTTTCGTATTTGATTTTTCTTTCTTTATTTTTTCATTTTGTTTGTTGTGTCACACCTACATAAGTGGGGCCCGACCTTCAAGCACCGACCAGGCCTTCCCTTGGCCGACCCCCGAAGGTGTTGGCGCGTTAACGGGGAAGGCCCGCAGCCGATAGCTCGACTGAGTACTGGTGGTTTAAACCACCTTTACTTTTACCGCTTGAAAAACAAATCTGCAGCTTGTTTACCACCACATTTTTTCGGTTAGCAGGGTACTGGACAAAACTGGCTTGCGTGCGTACCAAAAGGAGGCCCGCATAGGCTCATTCTTTTTCTGGGGCGCAGGGTGTTTCCAGGGTCCAACAAAAGTGCCTCAGAAGTACTCCCTTTAGTTGGGTATAACTCTAGGCTACCACCTAGGCCGCCTGGGTCACCTTGTTTTCCCCGACCGTGCAAGGACCAAAGAAGGTCCCAAGAGAAAGAAAAACAAAACAATCCAAAAAATCTGAAGAGAAATTATGTTTTGGGGAAACATAAATTCAACAGGAGAGCCAGAAGAGTCAGGAGATTGTGATGACGGAGAGCCAGGGGGAACACGGCGAGGGGGGAGGAAACGGGAGGGAGGGGCAGACGGGTCAGGGGACTGCGACGACAGGAACCCAGGGTGAACATCAGGAACCCTCTGGTGAGAAGGAAGGGGGGGAGGGGGACCTGTTAGAGACTTCAAAGACGGAAAACAGGTCGCTACAGCAGGTACACCACCCGCTGCCTCCTCCGGCAGGCAGGGCGGGGCGGGACCGATGGGACCAAGAAGCTAATGGGGAGGAACAGACGATGCAACAGGTACAGGAGAGACAACTGATACAACAACAGACACAACAGACACAACAGGCACACCTGGCACAGAGAGCGGAGTAATCCGAGCAAGGACAGCAAGAGCAGCAGCAAGAGCAACAGATACGACTGAAACAGTAGGCGAGAGCGAAGCAGCCACTACAACCACAAAAACCACAGCACGCAGAAGCTCATCAACACAGCCAGTACAGCCAGCACAGCCATAAGCAGGGCTAGCACGACAACAACAACGAGTAGGGCAGCACGATGCACAAAACTCGCAGACAGAACACAAACACCAAGGGTCGGATTTTTTCTCTGACGCCTTCGGGATCCGGTCAATGGACATTGAGTCATTGACACGTCCCCCCCCCCCTCCAGAAGTTGAAATGGTGGACAGCCAAACGGACCCGGACGCCCCCCCCCCCCCGAAATGGACTTGGATCAGAAGATCCAGATAATCACAGAATGAATCATCAAACACCATCGGTCCGAGTCCGCTAAGGGAGGCACAATAGGAAGGGATGAATACTGGGATGAATACTGGGATATGTCCTACGTACTGGTCACACTCCTGAACAATAGCCCGACACTCAGAGCTGCGCTGACCAACGCCCACCGACGCATTTGACATGGGCGGAGAGCTTCCAGAGAATCCTGGCCATTGCCCGCAGTCGGTTTCGTTCGCCGCCCGCACCAGATCAACAGCACCCCCAACCGCCCCCTGCTCCCACAGACGGTATACAGGTTGCCTCACAAGGGGAACACTGAGAGGAATGAATGACATCGAAACGCCTCAAGCTGCGACAACTCTTGGAGCGGGGCCTCTTTGAGCTGCCCCTTACCATTACGGATAGCGTAGTAGTGATCCCTATGAGGAAAACGGATGGCAAATGAGAGATTGGGGTCTCCCCGGTGGGGGAGCATGGCGGGGTGACATTGCAAGGATGGGACTTCCCGGCCCAGATCACGGACTCAAGGGAAAGGGACAAAGCCTTCAGAAGCCAAATAAAGGCCTTTGTGCCTGCACACTACGCACCCGAGGCGAGGGCGGCAACGAGATTTGCGGGCATCGACCTGCAGATGGCAAGGAATGACCTGTACTTGCTGTTTGAACCTAATAAAACTGTCGATTTGCGTTGGTTTAGCCACAATGCGCTGCTTGATTTACAGTGCGCAAAGGTTAAACCCTGCGACTACTGGTCTGAGGACGATGTGTGCAGATGTCTGTGCAGAATCCTGCGGAAGAAAACCCTGCTGCTAGACACACGGGACATCAAGCAATGGCACCCCCTGTGAGTAATACCCCTCAGACAGCGCACATGACCGACTTGGAAACACTATATTGTAGAAACTCGGCTTGGAAGGAATGTGTCAGAACGGTCGACTTGGACCTCCGTTTTATTAACGTGAACGGCTTGGCACCCAACAACCCAGAAAAATGTCAGGCCATTTGGGATCAACTTAGGGGGGTGGGAGGCCTGCAGGATAAACCAGAACACGACAAAGCTCACAAGAAGGTCTGGCCCCATTTGGAGGTAAAGGCTCATGCCCCCAGGCCTGGATCAGCGGGGGTAGCAATTTGGATACCCCCAGATTCCAGGTTTGAGATGGTCCATTGGGCGATAGACGAGGAGGAGGGACGGTGGGTATCAGTGTTGGGGATGCTGGAACTTGAACTGTTATGCATCTTGTGCATATACTCCCCTAATACCGTCAGTGAAAGAAGAATCTTTTTGGCCAACTTGAGGGCACGTGTACCGAAAGGCATCCCGCTGATCATTGCAGGGGACTTCAATGTCGCCCCTGAAAGAAGGTGTGACAGATGGAACCCTCAGGGATCCCCCGCCTTTGCGGCAGAGGAAGATGAGCAAATGATTGCCGACCTGTGCAAAAACCTCGCGATCTTCGACACCTTCGGCCGCCTACATCCCACGGACCGGACCTTTTCTTGTGTAAGGGACAGCGATCCGGCTAGGCTGTCCAAATCGCGGATTGATCTCATTCTGATCTCCAATGACCTAGAAGGTGCCCTCCGTTGGGCCGCCATTCTCCCACGAAAACTGCATCCTGGCCTGACCCATAAAACATGTGGAATAATACTCACTATGAGGAAAAGACCGGATCAAGGTCTTGGGTTTTTTAAGCTCAATACCTCAATCCTCAAAGACCAACAATTCAAACCAATGATTCAGCATGAATGGCAGTTTTGGCGCCAACAGAAAACCCACTTGGATTCGTTTTCCACGTGGTTCAATAATGACCTCATGTTTTTGGCTAGAAAATGCAAAGACTTTTCGAAAGCTAAAGCGGCTCTGAGACAACAACATAGATTTGCCACCCATGAGAAACTATTGAGCCTGGAACACCAGGAAGATTCACACATTCTAACTGCACACATCCAGGAAGTGAAGGCCAAATTTCTTCAATATGCACAACATAGATGACAAGGCATCAGGATACGAGAGAAAATGGCTAAATTTACTAAGGAAGCCACAATGGACACTCATTTCTTGAGCATCACGACAACCCGGGCGAGATGCACGGTAATTGAGGCATTATATGATCAGCATAGCGTGGACGGAACCATAGCAACAAGTACCACGCACTGCACTCTAATCACACGAAGACTCTTTAAACAACTATACACATCCCAAATCCCTGCCCCACGAGGGGAGGCATGGATGAGAGAGCTGGAATAATTTATGGCCCTATGGATAAGCACCTTTCCCAGACACAGCGTGATCAACTGGAGCGTCTCCTGACAAAGGCCGAGATATGGGCAACATTGCTTAGGATAAAGGAAGAGAAAATATCTGGCATTGACGGCTTTCCCATAGAGTTATGGAAAACAATGTGGCTAGAATTGAGCACAGATCTGTGGGATTTCTATCATAAGATCTGAGAGGGTGGGGAAATGGGGGAAGTGGTGGGAAAAGGGGTGTTGACTCTGCTGTATAAGAAAGGGGATAAAATGAACATTCAGAGTTGCAGACCAATTACTCTCCTTACAGTAGTTTACAAAATCCGTTCCAAAGCCTTGGCAAATCGCATGGCCGGAATAATGACAGATGTGATCCATCCGGCCCAGACAGGGTTCATGACCGGCAGAAACATACAAGAAAACATCCTGCTGGTAAACGAAATTGTCTGCCTGGCACGAAGACACCGGGCAAACGCTGCAATAGTCTTCATTGATTTCGAAAAGGCATATGACCACGTCGACTGAATTTTTCTGGACAAGTGTTTGAAAAAAATGAATTTTGGGCCGTCCTTCAGGCGATGGGTAAGCATCCTACATAAAAATGCCACCACATGTATGCAGGTAAATGGACTGGTGACACCTCCCTTTGAGATCCAATGATCGGTCAGGCAAGGAGCCACCATTGCCCCTTATCTCTTCTTAGTCATTATAGAGGCTCTCTCTGCTAACTAAACGCATAACAAAGACCTTACTCGTATCAGGATCGCTGATATCCCTGAGGAAGCGGTTCCCATCTGCTCCCTGTTTGCGGATGACCTCACTATTATGGTCGAGGCAAACACACAAAATATGGAAGAAATCCAAGCGCTTATGAACCGTGTCGGTAATGTCTCTGACATGACCGTCAACGGGGGGCACAAAACGGTGGGTTGGTGGTTGCACCACCAGGGGGGCAGGCCGCCAAAAAGCCCAAGTATTACCTGGCTTCCCCCGGACGATCCCCTCAGAGTCCTGGGTGCGTCAATCACAGCAAAAGGGAAACCCATCACAAATGACGAGTGGCTCACTAGACTGGCAGAGGCCAAGCTAGTGAACTGGAACCACAAACACACTTCAATTTTTTGGCGAGCCCTGGTCATCAACAATGTCGTGCTTGCCACCCTTTGGTATAAAGCCATCCTATGGCCCATGAGTAAAGGGGGGCTCAGGACACTCAAGCAACAATTGGCGGTCTTTCTATAGAGAGGGGATAGTAGCACTACCCACGCCATTAACCGTGTAGCGTGGGAATCAGTCATTCAGCCCAAGGCTGGAGGGGGGCTTGGGATAGTGGAACCCTCTACACAGTTTCAGGTCATGAGCCTCCACTGGATCCAACATATTATTTTTGAGACCTCCTCCCCCTGGATTCCCCTGGCTCTGAGGCAAATCGCGGCGCTCGCCCCGGAGGCCCCGCCGGAAACTGACCCCCTCATTTGGCTTGAGGACAGATACTGGACAATCCCTACGAAACATAAGAATGGTGACCCGGCTGACGAGCATTGGATACGCCTTCTGAGTACGTGGAGGAAGCTCCCATGCCCCGACCGCCCCGCGCCGGACAGATGGGAGGAGATAATCAGACAACCTTTGTTCGACAATAGATTAATCACAGACTCCCTTGGCCAGGTGAGGAACAACTCAGACTCTCCATGGAAAATTTGAGTGAAACATGGGGTGTTAAGGGTGGGGGACCTCTAGGACGGGGCAAGCGGAGAATGAAAAAATAATGCGAGTATGAGAAGATGTATGCGCTATTGCCATTCACTAGATTCAACAATGGAGGGGCTTGTTGAAAGCTTTCCCATCCAATGGTACATCACGCTTAAAAAAGGTCCAATATTGGAAGTGGATGATTGGGTGGGGTTGCCTGGTCACGAATCATAGGCAGGTTGTGTGCACATAGTGGACCGAGCTAAAGTCCTGGTTGAATTGTACGATGTCACAGAAACAGGGCAACTACGAGGGAGTAGCCTACCTTTCATCTAGAAAAGAAAATCGGATGTCTATCGCATTAGGGTGGTAAAAGAAGAGAAAGGCAGAAGAGTGTATCACCCAATGACCCCGATTGAGAACCTTCCCTTCGATCCCCAGGAATGGAGATGGTCATGGCAAGGCAGGGGAAGACGACGACAGGGGGATGGAAAGACGGTGCCTTTAGCTGCCCTTAAAACAAAGTTGGTCTACCGAATGCTCAGACCCAAGCGTGGGCTGCGAGACGTGGTTGAGGACAGATGGCAGCGCCACCTCAATATAGACAGAAACACGCTCAAACCAATTCAATGGTTCAAGAAGTATTAGAAAAGACTGACAAAAAACTCCGCTCTCCAATGGTTAATTGCCCATCGATGCGTGCCAACCAACGACTGGCTGGTTGATCACACGCAACTTGAACAGCAAGGAAGGGCGCTCCCCTGGTGCCGGAGCTGCCGCTAAAATTTCCCCCGAAAAAAAGTGCCCTGAGACGATTGAGCACATCTTCCTACAATGCCCTGCTGCCGTCTTATTATAGCGATGGTGGGAGAGGATCTGGCGGCGCATTGTTCCAGGCTTATCATGGCCTTGGGACTGGAAGGCAACCTTCTTGGGGCAATGTCCCCAGCTCCGGAACAATGCTTTTGTAGCGAATATGTACTCCCAGGGTAGACGTACTGTCCTTTGGACTATATGGTGGAGAAGGTGCATTATAAAATTGGAGGGGGCCAGGGTGGAAGAGGGGGAAGTCACAGAGCAGATACGACTACTTTTCCAGCACGAGATTATGACACAATGGCAGAGCGTTAAGGAAAATCTGGAGCAGGTGCACAACAAGATGGACATCGACAAACTTATGTCCCGATTTTGTGTGGACTGGCTGGGGGGGAGGGGGGAGGGATGGGTCGCGAGGGTAAGCTGGACAGGAGACAGACTGGACCAGCCGCAGAAAGATGGACACGGAGAGGAACGAGAGGGAGGAAGGGAAAAAGACTATCAGCTTCACTTCAAGGACTGGATAAAAGTGGGGGAGAGCTGGGTCGCGAGGGTAAGCTGGACAGGAGASAGACTGGACCAGCCGCAGAAWGAYGGACACGGAGAGGAACGAGARRGRGGAASGGAWAGAGACTATCAGCTTCACTTCAAGGACTGGATAAAAGTGGATCCCAGGGAACAGTTGAGACCCGCCCAGGACTTCCCTGAACCCTTTCCCCCTCACCCGCTGGCCCTGGAGGAATATGTGGGGGGCTAGTGGGGGACTAGTGGTAGGTTTTCTCTGCGCTTTTTTTTTTTTTTTTCGCTATGTTTCTCTGCATCTGGTTTGGATGCTAGAGGTAGGTGACTATACCACCATCTTTAATTTTGACATTTCTTAGACATTCTCAGACATTCTCAGACATTCTCTGACATTCTCAGAAGGAAGTGCGGTAGAGTGACCAGGAAGGTGGGCAGGGGACCAAACAGGGACTACTGGTGCCCCCCAATAACCCTGTTGGGCCCCTGCCCTGGGTCTTGATTTGGACAGTACAAGATAGTTAGTGAGGGGACGCTGGACCCGGTTTCCAGCATGTTATCTTTGAGGAAGTTCATTCTGTATATGGGACGCTGGACCCGTTTTCCAGCAGGTGATGCTCCCCACCAATAGATGGGGCCTCTCCCCGGGTGGCAGTGGTGTCTGCTCTTACCAGCACCGCTATCACTGGTGGGGGTGTTTTAAAAAAAAAAAAAAAAAAAAAATAAAAAAATTGAACAACGTTTGGCTCAGGGTCACAACGAAATTCCTTACCAAATTCAAAATAAAAAATAAAACAAAAATATATATATATATATATATATATATATATATTTTTTTTTGTCCGGCTGGGGCAAGTGGTCCCGGGCCACTCTGGTAGCCTCGGTACAACTGCAATTTGGCAGTATCAACTACAATAAACGTTGGCCTTCCCCTATCCTGTGCATGGAAATAATTTGCACATGCTATTTCCGGGGTTTAGTAGCAAGTTGGGCGCTGAACTGACAGAAGAAGGACTGCTCTCGCTGAATCGCGAACTGCGGATGCAGTTGTACCCAACGGACATGTTTGAACGCACTCTTTGGTGTTTTGTACGGAAATGCACGCATGACTGGGCGAAGGTAGCGAGGAGGGTCACATTTGACATTCGGACCTGAGGATGTTTAGGCTCGAACCTAGTACCACGCTTTGGTCGTTTTGTTTACTTTTTGGTTTTGTCCAAGGTAGTACGGGATTTGTCGTTTTGTATGATTGCGGGTGCTCACGTTCAGGCTCGAACCTAGTACCTTGCATTTGTCGTTTTGCTTACTTTTTGGTTTTTGTCTGAGGTAGTATGGGATTTTTTCGTTTTGCATGATGGGGGTGCCTACGTTCAGGCTCGAACCTAGTACCTGCATCTGTTGTTCTGTTTTTTTTTGCCTTTGTCTGAAGGTGTAAGGGAATAGGATGAGGGACTGTCTTTGGACCAGGGCTAACAAGTTGGAACATGGGTAGTTTCGAGAAGTTACAGATAGGAATTAGTACACGGACGCCACCAGGCATATGGATAGGTACTATTAATAGGATAGGACCTAATCAAAGAGACCTCTTTGAATGTCGAAACGTACTCCCCCTGAGGATGGCTGAGTATGGCCTCAGCCGCGTGCGGCGTCGGGGACCGCCAATATGTGCTGGAGGATGGCTGAGTCTGGCCTCAGCCGAAATGCGGCGTCGGGGACCGCCAGTATGCGCTGACTCTCGGGTCATGCGTACGTTCTTTGGATGTAACGAGCGACATGCTTTTCTCTTTCGGCATTTTCAAAGTTCGAAGTCGTTTCGCATTTTGACATAACGAAGTGGTAATGCTGTGTTCATCTGTTTGGACTATCTCGCTGCATGTGTGTCACTACTGTGTAATCACTGCATTGATCTCACTCGCCTGTGATCGAGCGCTGCAACCTGCCAAGGGACGCCACTTGGAACTTGGTGGTAGCGAGGACCGGTTACTAGTTACCAGTTACCAGAATCGACGAAGAAGGATCGTTGTCGTATGATCGAAGCTTTGCATCCTATACGTGGAAGATGCCGAGGACTATATTCCTCCGCTTGGAGGGCTGGATTTACAGGCATTATAATGCAACTGTGACGAGCATATCGAATAAGAGTCGAGCAATGGGAAGCAGGAAAAGTGAATCGTGGGGGAGACATGAGCGACGGACGGGCTATGGAAGCGGGGGCTGGGATAGTGGAGATGACAAGTGGGAAAGAGGAAGAGAACGAGTAAGGAGGCTCGATGACCGACGAGGGTCGTCAGCGGAGGGTTATGGAAGAAGAAATGACGGGGGTAGGCAAGTCAAATGTTATGAGTGCGGGGAGTATAGGCACTATAAGAGTCAGTGCCCTCGATTCCAAGGAAGATTCACCGGAGGCACGATCTCTTTGAGCCGTGATCTCGAGGATTCACTCAGCTCTGTGGGGAGAATGGCGAAGCAACTGCTAGACCAGCAAAGGGAGGCAGAAAAAGTCAAGCGCGAGGCCGAGAAGTTGCAAAAGAAAGAAGCGGAAGAGAAAGCAGCAAAGGAGGAAGAAGCGAGAGTCGCGATGTAGAAGAAGCTGGCGAAGGAAGAGAAGGAGAAGAAAAGAAGCTGGGAGTTGAAAAAACTGTTGGCAGAACAGCATGAGGAATATGAGGCGAAGTTGGAAAAGGTTGTGGGCCTTGGTCGGAAGCCAAAAGGAGTTTCCATTGGAGGCAAGAAGAAAGAGAAGGCCAACGTGACTCCGGCGACAAGTTATGAAGACGATGAAGAAATCGAGGAAGAAGCTACGCCCCTTAAAGATAAAGGGAAGCGGAGGAATTCGACAGGAGAGGTGGAGAACAGTCCCCCTGTTGAAACTCCGAAGAAAATGGGGAAGAACGCTGAGGTCGAGACGCCGACAAGCGAGAAGAAAAAAGGACGAGGGAGGCCGACCAAAGCTGAGGCTCAAGCCGCTCGATTGATGAAGGGTGAAGACCCATGGGAGGGCGTCCGTATGGGTGATAAATTTGCAACTGAAGTGGCGTACAAGAAAGCGGTCAGGAAACCCATTACATCCTTTTATCCGGAAACACCGAAAACGATGTGTAGAAGGGCAGGTCGACCGTTCTACGGTGTGAATGACGCCGTGGACACACTGTCTGAGTTACGTGTCACGTACTGCTATCAGGGCAAGAAGACGTCGTGTTCGACATCAAGCAAGATTGAAGAAGAGGAACAGATAAGGGGCGAATCTCAAGATCCGCAAGAGAAGACAGACGAGTAAGTCCGAAGGATGGAGTACCCTGTTGGAATTTTTGGAGTGTCGGAAATGGTGTAATTTGAATCGCAGTGCTAGGAGTTTGATGCCTCTTATAGAAAGGATTTTAAGGAATGTAGTCCTACTCCTGATTTTGGACAACGAGATCAGCTGGGGAAGAAAGTACGTTGAGTATATTTGGGACGTCTTCGAAAAGACCAAGGGTAAGTGGGACGTTCCTAGCTCTTGTGTGTACCTTCTACTGGATCCTTGGTGTAGACCGACCTACATAGGTAAGACTGAGAGGCTATTGAGCGACCGGTGGTCAGAGCATATATAACGAAAGCTGTCGGATTGTGCGACTCAAAAAAATAAGCTTTATCAATGGCTTAGGAAATGGGGATGGGAGTCCCATGTGGCAGTTCCGGTGGCAATAGCGGAGGGCAACGAGCTAGGGAGGTTGGAAGAAAGGCTGATTAGATGGTGGTGTTCTGTGCTAAATGTGAATGGATGGAGGGATGAAAAAAACAGAAAGAAGAAGAATAGGAGAGGAAGACGGAAGAGGAAGAAAAAGAGGTGGATGTTCTTCGAGAAAGAGAAGGGGGTTAGATCGATGAAATCGAAAATGTAAAAGGGGAATGAAAATGATTGGTATTTTTCCCTGTTGATAAGAATTTTGCGGAGACCATGGTTGTTTGTCCAGTTGTGTATGAGGAGGGAGTGCGTCAGATGTTCTGGGGCAACACCGCGTTTGATGCGGTGTGGAGGGAGGAAGAGGAAGTCATGATTCGAGCAAAGAAAGAATACGGTGAGAAAGGGCTGAAAAGTATTGGAAAATGGGATAATAAAGGGTCATGGGGAAGGGCGTATGTCCTACCCAAACACAAAGACCCTTCAAAATTTTGGCCAATCTCTCCATCTCTTCAAGAGCCCGCGAAGATGGCCAATTAAAGAGTGGCTAAGACTCTCAACTTCCTCCTGTACTCCCTTCCGAAGAGAAGTCACTTCAACCTGAAGTCTACGAATCTGCCGAGGTCTAGGATTCAAGAAGTCAACAAATGGTCGGCGAGGAAGAAAAATGGTGAGCTCTTGGGGGTAGCTTATGACATCAAAGAGATGTTTAGTAAGCTTCCCCACGAGTCTGTGAGAAGAGCAGTCGATTGGATTCTGGAGGAATTCGCAAAGAAAGGGAAGGATTTCGTAATGGTAAAGTCAAGAGGGAAGGGCGCCTCGTTTGGTAGCAAGAGAGGTGAGGAAGGACGGGTGAAGGTGAACATCGACAAGATCAGGGAGATGGTGAGCTTTGATTTGAATAACACCTTCGTGTGGGCTTCTGATCAACTGATTAAGCAAAAAGAGGGCGTCCCTATGGGGAAATCAAGTAGCCCTCCAATCGCCTGCATCTTATGTGCCTTCTATGAGTGCGAGTTTCTGACGAGTCTAGGTTCTGACCGGTCATTAGTGAAAGGGATTAGGCTGGTCGACGATGTGTCGTTGTTTGTCTGGCAAGGGTGGGAGAGAGGAACCAAGGGAAAGCAAAAAGTATTATTGATCGCTTTGAAAAGTTTTACGATCCGAAGCTATCCTTGAAGAAAACGGATGACGGGTCGAATGGGTGGAGCTTTCTCGAGTGCAGGATCAGGATTGAGGATGGGAATGTGTCTACTTGGTTTAGAGCGAAGAACTTCACAGAGATCTGGGAAGGAGGTGAGAAGCTAGTGTACAGATGCTTTCAAGATTTTGGGTCCTATACGTGCCAGAAGCAGAAGAGAATGCTGATCAACAAGATGTTGCACAGGATTAAGGAATGCTCATCCTCTGCTGAACTGGCAGAAGAAGGACTGCTCTCGCTGAATCGCGAACTGCGGATGCTACCCAACGGACATGTTCTAACGCACTCTTTGGTGTTTTGTACAAAAATGCGTGCCTGACTGGGCGAAGGTAGCAAGGAGGGTCACATTTGACATTCGGACCTGACGATGTTTAGGCTCGAACCTAGCACCTTGCATTGGTCGTTTTGTTTACTTTTTGGTTTTGTCTGAGGTAGTACGGGATTTTGTCGTTTTGTATGATGGGGGTGCTCACGTTCAGGCTCAAACCTAGTACCTTGCATTTGTCGTTTTGCATGCTTTTTGGTTTTTGTCTGAGGTAGTACGGGATTTTGTCATTTTGCATGATGGGGGTGCCTATGTTCAGGCTCGACCCTAGTACCTGCATCTGTTGCTCTGTTTTTTTTTGGCCTTTGTCTGAAGCTGTAAGGGAATAGGACGAGGGACTGTCTTTGGACCAGGGCTAACAAGTTGGAACATGGGTAGTTTCGAGAAGTTACAGATAGGAATTAGTACACGGACGCCGCCAGGCATATGGATAGGTACTATTAATAGGATAGGAGCTAATAAAAGAGACCTCTTCGAATGTCGAAACGTACTCCCCTGGAGGATGGCTGAGTCTGGCCTCAGCCGAAATGCGGCGTCGGGGACCGCCAGTATGCGCTGACTCTCGGGTCACGCGTATGTTCATTGGATGTCACGAGCGACATGCTTTTCTCTTTCGGCATTTTCAAAGTTCGAAGTCGTTTCGCGTTTTGAGATAATGAAGTGGTAATGCTGTGTTCGACTGTTTGGACTATCTTGCTGCATGTGTGTCACTACTGTGTAATCACTGCACCGATCAACTCACCTGGCCTTAGCAGTTATTCCCATTTTCAAGTGCGGTACAGGTGCAATTTCCACGAAACGAAAGGGTGTAAAGAGAGAACCCGACAGATGGGCTGGCCATGACACTGCATGTGTTTTAACTTCGAGGAGAACATGCCTCGCATCACAGTAGCAATCGATGATGCCTTCTGCTCCATGAGCTTCCAATCAATGATGCCTGCTGCTGTTGTGCTATTGAAAAGCCCCTTGACGCCACGAGAAAGGCGCGATCACATAGAACCAGGGCAAGCTCCCACTTAGACGGAAACCGGGCTATATTCATCGTGGACAAGCAACATCGATGTCTACGACTTCATGGAAGTGGTACGTCCTCCACGGTTTGTAAAGGAAGGGCTCCTTGCCACGCACATTTCCTCTCTCTCTCTCTCTCTCTCTCTCTCTCTCTCTCTCTCTCTCTCTCTGTGTTGTCATATTTTCTATACGCTCAAAAAGAGCATGACAGTTCCGGACTGTTTCGTCGGACTTCGTGTCTGTCTGTGGCTCGCTCGCTTGCTCTCGCTCTGTGCCGGCCGGCATACCTTGGCGTTTTTTCTGTGTTTAATAGTAATTTTGACCATTTCTTTTTTCTGTGTTTAATAGTAATTCGGACCATTTCTTAATAGTGGTACTCCACCAGTACCTCCCCCACTGTTGGGGCCAGTACCCGAACTTTTCGGGGGTCGGACACAGGGTCGGCAATGTCCCATAAATCATACTTTTCTTTTGCCCGTGCACGAAAGGAAAAGGAAAAAGAGAAAGGCCTTTGTACTGCAATGATGTCGGGCAGGGTAGTCAAGGAGGCCGTGCTCGCAGACTTGAATGCAGCTTACAACAAAGACGGTCACATTCTGAAACTTGTTGTTTTCTTTTTTTTTTTTTTCTCTTTTGTTTGTTATATGTCCCCTGCCAACGAGGCAGGGCGGAATCAGTGATCTGCTCTAGCTGTGTTTCCTCAGATGATTGTAACCCTGATGTATCCAGCCGTTTTCAAGGCCGCGCGTCCGTATTTCCATTTTTTTTTTTGTTGCTCTCTTTTTCTGGAATCTGACAATCTGAATCCGTGATCTGCTCGAGCTGTTTTCCCTCAGAGGATTGTAACCCTGATCACACTGGCACTTACCGGAATGTATCTTGCCATTTTCACGGCGGAATCCGTGTTCCTGTCTTTTTTTTTTTTTTTGAGTTTCTGGAATCTGACAACCTGGCCACGGGGCTGAGATGACCTCACTGAGGGCACACTCACACTAACACTTCCGAGAGAGTATACAGCTGCAATCATGCCCAGAGCTTTGTTTCTTTTTCTTGTTTTGTGAGTTTTCACGGCCCCAACTTTTCTTCTTCTTTTTTTTTTTTTTGTTCTTCCCGTGAGAGTACCATAAAGAAATGGAGTGGGACCCAGGCTCGGCAAAACTCGGAGCGCACTGAATATCAGGGTTGCCAAAACAGGCTCTGAGGTACTGGTGGTATCGTCTTTGGCTGACAGGCCCCAGGCAATTCAGAATGATTTTGTTCTTTACATCTGAAGGCATCTGGATTTGAACTTGAGTCTGTATTTCAACAGTTCAGGGGTATACCAACTGAGATTGGCCCGTTCGTGTTTGGACCATTGCTCGATCTATGTGTGTCATGCCTGCGAAGCGGCCATGCTAATCTTCTCTGTATTGTTCCCATTCCAACGGATGTCCCGATGAACCTCGTTATTTTTTGCAGAAAAGACGGGAAAAGAAATGCACAGCTCCTCACTTTTCCGGCCGTATAATGACAATAAAAATGGCCTGAAAGGCCGTCCTGTCCACTGTCCAGATTGGACACGTAATTGAATTGGCTGGCCTTTAGTTTTTCCGGGGCCCAGTCCCACCCTCCAGAATCGTTCATTTCGGGTCGTCTATCTATGAAATCTGCGGTCTGGAATGAACAGTTGGGAGAAGTGGGAGTTGGGCCCGCGACTGGGCAGCTGGCATAACATAGAACATTCCTAAGGGGAGGCTACCCCATGTTTTTTGTTGTTTTGTTTTTGTCAGTGTTAGGCTACGAGTGTATATAGTACACAGACGGAACACTTCGAGTGTTAGGCTACGAGTGTATATATATAGTACACCGACGGCCCCCCTGGCAAGTAGTTTACAGTTTCCAATCGACGCTCGCTCTCGAAGTAGGAGCGCACGGGAGTGTCTCGAACAGGCGATCAGTGTCGTGGGACGTCGCTGTCGACACCATCCTCCGCTCCGGAGTGTTGTTGGTCGATAGAGCTCCTCCTGCATCTTCAGCGGCGAAGAGCGGCAGACGATCAAGCCGGAGATTACCCATCCCATCGAACGGCGTGCTGAAGCTGCAGCTTGCGAGGACGAGAGCGATGGCGCGCAACTTGCTTCCAGCGATGGCGGTCATGGCGGCTCTGTCGGTCGTGACGATCCTGAGTGTTGCCACGCCTGCCCTCGCAGGCCCGCCGAAGGTCACCATCAGCTCGGTCGCTTACGGCGGCAGCGGTTGCAGCTGGAGCGATAGCACCTACGTGCTCTCTCCCGACTACACCGTTCTCACATTCATCTTCGGCAATCTGATTGCCACGACGGATGCGGGCTTATTGGGTCAGCGAAAGACATGCCAGATTTCCTTGTCGCTGGACTATCCTCCTAGCTGGAGTGTCACGCTGGGCTCGGTCACCGGCCGCGGGTTCACCGACATCGCCAAGGACTCCAAGGGCGTGTACGAGACACAGTTCTACTTCTCTGGCCAAACCGGGACGCCCACCATAACGCGCACATTCGCCGGCCCGCGGACAGGCAACTTCGAGGTCACCGACAAGTTCCTTACGGTTGTGTACAGCCAGTGCAACGATACGCCTAACCTGAACATCAAGCATGTGGTCCGCGTGGAGGGCAGCAAGGCCGTGGTCGGGCTCGATTCGTCGGACTCAAAGTTTAAGCTCCTGTTCAGTCTCCTATGGAAGAAGTGCTAAGTTAGACTCGGAAGGCAGCATCTCGTGCAGCAAGCGGGTGGGAGAGGCGGCAGTCGTTATGGTCAAGCAGCAGCGATGGATGGAGCGGAGGCAAAGAGTGTTTTTCGGAGCTGCCGACCTGCTCAGTGCTCACACTCAAGCTAATAGCTGTAGAGGATGGCGATGCACACACAGAGTGTGTGGCTGCAGCCAGAATGGCTGGGTTCTAAGTCTGAGGTGATAGGGGGTCAATGTTAAGGCCATCCACTCCACGAGATTCAGACGCTAGACGAAGTGGACGAAGTAGACAAAGTAGACGCCGCACTGCTCCCATGAGTCCCATCCACAAAAGCTCGGTAGCTGGTAGATTAATCCGGGGTGCTATTCCCCTACTATGACGCTTGTGGTTCTGATACCTGTGATGGGTGACAGATTCCTTGCATCCTGTATGTAACTTGTACCAAATGGCCAAACTCTAAGCAGTACCACCAAGTATGCTTGCTCCATCCTCCTCTGAATGACAAACAGACGGAGGTCAATTCCTCTCTCTCTCTCTCTCTCTCTCTCTCTCTCTCTCTCTCTCTCTCTCTCTCTCTCTC
>BFEA01000624.1:515584-528723 GCA_003427395.1 Chara braunii | reverse complement strand
GCCTTACCCCCCCCAACCAAAAATTTGTTTTTTTTCTTTCTTTTTTGCGTGAGGGGTTGGGGCTGGGGTTGCGCCGCCACATGGCGCTTCCCGAGTCCCCAACCTCCCTCCCCACCGGCCGCCACGCGTCCGCGGGGTCGCGGACTTGGCCGCGCCTGTCCGCCGCCGAGGGGTATTCATAGGTTACAGCCATTGATCTTCTGCTTGTTGGATTGGGATGCTTGTGGAACCTCTGCTCTTTTTTTTGTCTTTTTTTTTTTTTTTTTGGACAAAAACCTCCAATCTATTCGTGGTTAGTAGCACGTGTTGGGTACAGGGCATAGCGTCCTATAAGAAGTTCCAATCACTGAATACCGGGACCGATACCCGACTTTACCTGAGAAATTCTGAGAGCAAACCAATAAATTTTAGAAAACCTGAGAAAACTGCCAGCTTGTTAAAACTAAGTACTCTAACTGCCATTTCGTTAAAATGGACATGTTTTATTTTTTAAACGAAATTGAAACCGAGTTCTTTGGCCAAAAACTTGTCCAAATTTGCTTCTCCTGAGGGTCCGGCGTTCTCGAAACGCTCGACCCCCAGTATGTACGTGGACTTAGCTTTAGACCAGATGCATCCAGGCGAGACCGCCTGGATGTATCTGGTCTCAAGCCTGGATGTACCTAATCTCAAGCTTAGTTCACATACATCCTTAGGGTCCAACTTTTTAAGAACGTCGGTCCTTTAAGAGTAGCAAATTTGGACGAGTTTTCGGCCAAAAAACTCGGTTTCAATTTCGTTCAAAAAATAAAAAATGTCCATTTTGACGAAATGGCAGTTCTCTGCTCTAAATGGCTTTGTTTACAAGGCTTAATACGGCTTTCGTCGGCATGAGGAACAGGAAAAGGAAATAGAACAATGTCGTTTAGGATTTCATCTCACAATACAACGACATTGAACTAGCACGAACCCCGTTCATGTGCGAGGATTCAGATCCTCGTGCGAGGCCAAGGACCTCCGACAGCAGAAGTGTGGCCGCCCTTAGTGAAGGCCGGCCCCGAACTCGTCAATTTTCACAAATCTTTGTCGGCGCCAGACATTTGTCACGCGCCAGTTGGTTAAGCTTGCCATAGTAGACCTCCCTGCCCGCATGTCCGAAGCAGGGACCTCCAACGTAGTTGGCCATGCCTAACTAAATCGGTCCCAGGCCGCTGTCAGAACGGGCCTGGGGCGCAAACACATGGGCCGAGACTGAAGCTACTGGGAAACTCGGCCTCACGGGTGTCGGGGTTCGAACGCGAGTGCCGACATGGGATATAGTAGCGGTGCGGCTCGAGATTGGGATTCGGGCACTTGCTGGCTGAGCGGCAGCGCTGCTGGAGCTTTGGCTCGCGGGCTATGCAGACCCCCGTACGAATACGAGTCGTCTGTACGTACGTATGGCCGTACGCACGGGCTCATCTGGTTGTACGGGCCGTACGTACGAAAAAAAGCAAAAAAAAAAAAATTCAAAAAAATCTGAAAAAATAATATGTTCTGTAGAAAAATAAACTGAAACACTTTTGCCTCAGCGTCATATTGAAATTCGTTACCAAATTTGAGATAAAAAAAAAAAACTTTTTTTTTTTTTTTTTTTTTGGTACGGGGCTGTACATATGGCCGTACGGCCGTACGTACGACCGTACGATAAACCCCCCGTACGTCGTACGAAGTGTTACACAGCTCGCAGGCTGGCTGCTAGCGCGAAGAGCAAGGTGCAAGCGCGTGCAGTCGTGCGTGAAGTACGGCGCAGCTACGGGCAGCGCCATAGCCCAGCTTCATAGTTGGTTGGGGCTTGGTACACAATGAGACGCAGGGGAGGTCTTCGGGCGATAAGAGGGAGACGTGGGAGTAAGTCGAGGTTGAGGAGTTATGATGATGATGATGATGATGATGATGATGATGATGTGAGGATTCGTACCTGGTATTGGCGATGGTCGGCTTCGAGCGACATTTTCAAGTACTTCGGCGGTTGCTGACGTCAACAGTTGCATAGTCGTTTCGTAGGTAGATGGTAGTTGTGTAGGAGGTAGGCTGGGCGCCGAGCGCCGTAGAGGATAGAACCTGGATACTCATGTGATGGTGGAGTGTGTAAGCCCTCATTGACATTTGGTTCAAGTGTTACGATTCTTAATTGGTGTATTATTGGTGAAATGTTGCTTTCAAGACACAGTGGGACTTTCTTGCATTCAATGTGATTGTGTGACCTGGTTTTTGTCATTGCTATCACTCAATTCCTTGCAATTTGGTATTGGAGCTGGTTTAAACTGCGCTTTACTGGTTCTCCGCAGTGGTTGTTTGGTGCTTCGCATAAGGTGGGGCAGTGATAAGGTTTGGGCGGTGAAGGATAGGCGGCCCAAGGTCGTGTGGGCGCGCCTGGAAGCTATGTGGTGATCGCTGATGTGTCTATTTAAGCCGAGGTGGAACAACATTGCATTGTGTGTTGTGCTGAGGCAGAGACCGGTCATCAAAAATGCACGCTAGGGTGCTGGTGAGAAATTTGTGGTTGGGGGCAACATTATGGGGCACGTTGCTCCTTACCTTATCTACCCTCCTTTTCTCTTCTTACAGTGAGGAAATGAGTTCTGTCTTGAGAGTCCTCCCGATGTGAGGTGTCGCGAGCGCTCAACCTTGAGAGTCGACATTCTTCGTGGGCAGCAAGCTGGTGGGAGACGGGTGAAGCCTCTGAAGGGCCCTGGATAAAGCATTTGGGTCACAGTCAAAATGCCAACCCGATGGGACTAGTACACGCATGCCTTGCCACAAGTCCTTGATCCTGCTGCTGCGCAATAGAGTTCATGCAGGGCATGCCAACCCTTATAGAGACGCTTTCCAGACCGTCTATAAATATTTTTTGCGGGTTTTGGTGTTGAATCCTGGTTGTGGTCGCCGTCTTGTCCGCGACGGTAAATAATTCCTGAGGACCTTGGGGGCTGTCCTTAAACTGCCTCTTGATCAGCCAGATCAAACCGAAAGTAAGCCTCGTTGCATGCGAGGGTAAACAAAGTGCAGGGGCTGGAAGGTTCAACATAGAATTGGGGCATAGGGGTGGGCCGGATTGCACACCTTCAGACACGTCGCTCAACCATATGCTTAGGACGTCGACATAAAGCGACTACTCAAGAGGGATACAGGGGCAAGGTGGGTTCCAGTTGCACTGTTCGTCGTTGGATAAAAAGAGATATTACCATTCAGCATGCATTCCAACTGGTGACTAATTTTTATTTTTGATTATTTAGTTATACAGACCTGGTAACAACTAACATACAGCTGTACATAGGCTAGGATAACCTTTGCTGTATTGCATACTGTTTTAGAATAATCTAAAGATATAAATTCGGTTACCAGTAGGATCTGACATTGGCCATTAATTACCACTTGACTACTTATCCTCCAGGCTGACCGAAATTAGTGGAAAATCTTATTCGGTTGGGTATTATGCTGAGGTAGGATTCGGTGTGGTTTCTCGTTTAGACCACACTCACTATAGCTCATGAGTGACTTTGAAAGTGGTGAAGAGGGGGAACGACTAGTCAAGAATCGTAGAGTTACCTGTAGGACAGCACTCAGTCTACTGATTACCTTCTTGAGATTAGATCAGGGAGAGGAAAGGAGGCTGCGAGAGGAAGCTAGGGAGAGGGGGCCAAAAGGAGAGCAAGGGCAGCAACAACCAGTGCAGACTTGGCACGTGCAACATCGGAAGCTAGGGCCCCTGCTTGCGCAGAGGCAGTCATGTCTGCCGCCTCTAGTATGTCACAAACCTCAGCCCAGACCTCTTCGTCACAGATCAGTCAGGGTCTCTCTCTAGGTTCTGTTAGTCACTCTGTTGGTTCGCAAGTCAGCCAACAGTCCCCGCTCACACCAGAGGATTATGAGATCCTCCAAGCAGCAACATCGGAGGGAGGCAGAAGAGAGAAGACAACGAGCAATAGTTAGAAAAGCTAGACTAGGAGCTAGGAGGTAGAAACTAAGAAATCTGGAAGCTTTAGACGAGGCAACACTGGATCCTGCTGCGATACAAGCGTTGCGCCGCTCGCTTTTATGAGTGGCGGAAACACAGGTTGTCCAGCAGGAAGTGCTGGCTGATTTAGTGGCTGGCCAGAACCGCATCCTGGCGGCATTGCAGGCTCCTCGACCGGTGTCGAGGCAGCTTCAGTTTTTTGTAGCTCTCCCTTCGGTTGCGGGTCCCTCAGTGACGTCGTCGCCAGTAGGGCCCTCTTTTTCCCCAATGTTTGGCATGCCTTATTAAGGTTGGGTACCAGTGGTTAGTGGTCAAGTCCTTAGATTTTCGGTCGTACCATCCACGACATTGGTAACTACATTACCATTGTCAGGACAGGCTCAGGTTAGCGTGCAGCAACCTGTTCCAGTGGCTACGCAGCCACTACAACAGTAACCTGGGTCAATCCAGCCTATGTATCACTTGTGGTCGTGACCACGGGCCATTTTACCGCACGCGGTCGGGACCCCGGCCGCAGCGGGTGGCCGCCCGTGGCCGAGTGCGGGCATGAACCCCCGACATTTGTTTCGGACCCTAAAAATTGGCAAAAAAATAAATAAATAATTAGGCGTCTAGATAAAAAAAACACTCTACACACCTATGATTTAAAAAAAAAAAATCTAACATTTTTTCAATTTTTTTGGAAGTGAAAAAAAAAAAAAACTAAAATCAAAATGAAAGGAAAAAAAAAAAGGATTGATTGGTCGGTTGATTGATTGATTGGTTGTGGGACACTTTGTGTGTGTGTGTGTGTGTGTGTATGTGTGTGTGTGTGTGTGCGCGCGCGCGTGTGTGTGTGCGTGCGTGCGCGCGCGTTTGTGTGAATGTGCGCGCGGTGTGACACTGTGTGTGTGTATGAGTGTCTGTGTGCGCACGCATGTGTGTGCGCGTGTGTGTGTGTGCATGCGCGGTCTGTGTGTGTGTGTGTGTGTGTGCGTCATGTGTATGTGTGTGNGTGTGTGTGTGTGTGTGTGTGTGTGTGTGTGTGTGTGTGTGTGTGTGTGTGGTATTGGCCCATAACGGGTATGTGAGGTATTGTTCGTATGCTACATAGGTGTGTGGCCTATTGTATGCGTTGTGCACGGTTGGGTTGTGGTGTTCTATTTCCGGGGTGTGGGATAGCATTCAGTAGGTTGTAGTGGGGGTGTAGCGGGGAGGACTTTTTTTAAAAATATACATTTATAGTATTTTATTTTATTTTTAGCCCCTTTTGGTGTCCTTCATTTTTTTAAGAAAAATTATCATTTGCGACTTTTACTTCTTACGTTTGTTCATTATTTATTTATTTTTATTTATTAAGTTTATTTATTTTAATATATTTAATTATTATTTTATAATTTTCATCATTATTATATTAAAATTATTATTAATATGTCCAGAGTTACCGACATTCGGGACGGGCCGAACGTCCGAACCCGAGTGCCCGAACGTACGGGACCCCTTCGGGAGGCGTTCAGGCGTTCGGGCCGAACGCGGACAAAAAAAAAAAAAAAAAAAAAAAAAACAGTTTTCAAACAATTTCGAAAACCAACTATGTTATGGAGAGAAATAAACTAAACAACATTTGCCTGGGCACTACATCCAAACTCTTTACCGAATTCGAATTAAAAATCCAATACAGAAAATAAACACTATGATAAAAATAAGAAAAAATAAAAAGAGAATTAAAATGAGTGAGTCTGCCAGCACCTTTTCGACACCACCATCTTTGCCGATTTTTAATTATTTTTTGGCATTCACAAATGCCATAAAAATTGACAGATATGTAGTTTACACAATCAATAACTCATTTAAGTTTTTTTAAAAAATAATAAAATTGTGTAGGCCCCGAAATAAAGTGAAAACAAAAAGTTAAAAGTGAAAAAAAAACAAAATAGTGAGTGGGCGAGCATGTTTTGATACCCCCATCTTTGACGAATTTTAATGTTTTTTTGGCTTAGCAGAATGGCTTCAAAATTCATACGCGTGTAGGTTACATCATAGAGAACTCACAAAACAATACTCAGAAAAAAAAACTGATTTTTAGGCCCCGAAATAGTTTTTGAAGGGGGCCGAACCTGGAGGTGTTCGGCCCCCAAAGGGGACCCCGAACGCCCGAACGTTCGGGGACCAGCCCGGGGGCCCCCGAACGTTCGGTCAGGTAACCTTGAATATGTCTATATTACCCATTAAATCTAAGTTACCAGCCAGGCCACCCGGGCCCCCAGTGGCCAGCCCGTGCAACGAGGTCCCAGCAAAAAAAAAAAAAAAAAAAAACCAAAAAATCCGAAAAAAAACTAAGTTATGCAAAAACATAACTGATTAACGTTTGCCTCAGGGTCACATCGAAATTCTTCACCAAAAATAAAATAAAATATATATATATATATATATATATATATATATATATATATATATATATATATATATATATTTTGGCCCGGTCGGGCAAGTGACCCCAGGCCACTCGGGTAGCCTAGCATTAAAAATACATTTCGTAAAAAATGAACTTTCTGTCAAAAACTGAACTATTTCGACTGCAAATAAACACTCAGTTCATGGCCCAATAGGGCATCATGCGACACTTTAAATGGTCAGTATATGAGGTGTTGACATGGCAAATGTTGCGGCGGGGSGKTTTGAGCCCTTCATACATGAATAGTCGTTATTAAATGCGAATTAACACAATGTAAAAAAGGGCAGGGGCTCTTTGTATGACACCTTGACAATATTGTCCTGGCTTAGTGTTGCTGTGACAGACAGTACACGATTTAAAAGGGCATCGTGTTGGGTATGTGGCGCCTGTTTTCCATACAAGGTCAGGGGTCCGCCACTCGACACCTTGCAAGTTGATGGACTGAACCTGTCAACTCTGGTCGGGCGGAACACCCAGCCTGGTGCACGACATTTGGCAAGTTGAACCCGCAACCCGTCAGTACCCCTGCAACAATTGTGTCCACCATTTATCTTCCCGGAATGACCTCCTTCTCCGGTTGAGAAATAGTAGTTGAACAGTGTCACCGAATGATTCGGGAGTTAGTGGTGTTCGACAAAGCACCTTAAGGAAGTGGCAAACAGTCGTTCGCTCTCGATGCCGATTGCCAATAGCACTATTAGGGGGCCTTGATGCTGGTTCCTGATCTGTTTGGCGATCGAGCAGCTTGAAGAAGTGTGAAAGAGTCATTGGTTGTCTGTGTGGATTGTCATTAGCACTCTTAGGGAATCTTGATGCGAGATCTGATTCCGGGTAGAGAGAGAGAGAGAGAGAGAGAGAGAGAGAGAGAGAGAGAGAGAGAGAGAGAGAGAGAGAGATCCTTGCTTTAACTCGGAAAGGCATTGACAGAGCAGATATCGGTTTGGTGACTGAACATCTTCAACAAGTGTCAAACAGTCGACGCCTGCAACTCACATAGAGTTCGCATAACGCAGGTCATGGTGTTATCGGAACCATGCGCATAGAAAGGCAAATACGTGTACACATAAATGGACGGTTTCATGCCGTGAGCTACGACCGCGGTCAGGCTCGTTTTCATCATCATGTCGTGTCGATGATCCTTGGAGTAATAATACATGCCGATGTGAGGAATGGTTATTTTTTTCTGATCCATTTCATCCACTATAAGGCAGAGGTATTCCGCGGGGTTCAAAATGGAACGAAGTTTCCAGTCAGCGTAATCCGCGCAGTGAGCGACCTGATCTAGTTGGTGTTTGCGGTGCTTTTTATCGAAATCCCTACGGTCACGAAGAAGGAAGGCGTTGTTTATGGTCTGTCTAAGGCGGACACACTCGCCACACTTTGTGAACGAGTTGGACTTGGCAAGGTCGGCATGCCACAAGTACTTCCTCCATATGGAGTAGAAGACTTGCTCCGAAACGACGGTCTGACCCGCCACTTCCAAGTCTGCCTTGATAGACTCGTATACAAGAAGCTTCATGAAATAAGCAGGGAGCCTAATTTTGGGTCGTTGTGAGGTCCCCTTCACAACCATTTCGTTAGGCATAGCATCTCCATGTTCTTCCACGAACCTTGTCACACGAGCCAACATGCTCACATACTCCGGTCTCGGGTTCAACAATCCCCATCGACCATGACGGCCACGAACGACCCCGTCCGACTTGCACTTGCTATAACGACGAAATGTGTTTCGACATATCCCTATTATTTTGCACCAAACGGCGATGCACACACGGCGTTTGCACTGCACTGGTTGGACTCTTTCCAGACCGCCGTCGAGGATAGTGAAATTGTCGAGGGTTTGCATCCACCACTCGATCCTCCTTTCGAGGGACATTTCGTAATAGGCTTCGCGCACCAGTTTTATATCGTCAATGGTCAAGACCCGAAGACACTTGTTCTTACAACATTTGTACGTCGGGACGAGCTCAATGTTAGTTTCATTCAATCGACATTTGACCCTCTTCGAAGGTTCTGACCTTCTAACTAGCCTATTTTTCTGATTATATCTTCTCCTTTCTCCAAGTAGGGGATGGGACAAAACTTGAAGGACTGCTTCAGGAGTTCCAGGTTGGCTTTTGGTCGGGGACCTATGCGTTGCACCTAGGAATTTCGATCTGTCCGTGGGAGCGGTTCTCGGCAAATCAGATTGGGAGGATTCTGATGAACTGTAGAAATCTGTGTCTATAAAACCAGTCTGCCAATTTTCCATTGCACCCGTGACTGTCATCGACGGAGAGCCAACTATTCCGGCTTCACAAGCAATTCTCTTACCTATTTTCGCACTTCCACACACACGTACCGTTGCCTGGTCCCTATCATACCCGTTTCTACCAAATGCACCGCACTGTTCCCGATCACATCCGTTTCTATCGGGCGTACCGCAGAAGTCAGTGTCCACCAACGACCGACTGTAGTCACATGCTAGGGGTTGCGTAACTTCAATGCTTTCTGACAGTCTACCCGCTCTCCGCACGAGATCTGATTCAGTCGTTTCGGACACACCACAGAAATCAGTGTCCACGAACATCCACCCACCGGGAAACGTCTCGACATCCCGAACACCCTCACTACCGGGGATTAGCGCTGTAGATACGCGCTGATCGTCAGGAACGTCAGTAAAGAGAACAAAACGACGTCGGGGTCAACATCGAGAACTCCCTTTTCAAACCCCAATGCCGATCAGAGGGAGCTTCCGGGCTGCTGACACAAGAACTACGTTCTCGAACATCGTCTTCTCGGTGTTGTCGTGACGGTGGCGGTGGCGTGACACAATGGACGGATTGGACAGCCATTTTAAGACGATTCACAAGGAAACTGTACAACAAAAAAATCACGTC
Source organism: Chara braunii (assembly GCA_003427395.1). NCBI lineage: Eukaryota > Viridiplantae > Streptophyta > Charophyceae > Charales > Characeae > Chara > Chara braunii. The sequence goes on along the minus strand of BFEA01000624.1, from coordinate 519,431 downwards.
AACGTATGACGAGGTCAGGCAGGGAAATAAATAAGAGGGAGCAAACTCACATTTCAAATATTTATCACAAAACAATGGAACAACAACATTTGAATCCATATCGTTTTGTCGGACCGTGATGTGAGGCTCAAGTGGTATCTCAAGTTCGACTCCTCACCCACTCGTTCAGTGTGCAAGTGGTTTGGATATGTCCGAGTAAACTCGCACTTTTTCAGGCGAGAGTACAAATGCGAGCTGATTCGGACTTATTCAACGTAAAGTAAGAAATTAAGTTCATGGTCGGATGAAGACCAAACACAAGTGCGAGTCGGTTCGGAATTTTCCACTAAACAGTGAGAAATTTCAAGTGCCAAAAAATTTGCACTTCAGAGGAACATTTCGATTACGCCGTGCAATAAGAAATTGCCTTCGTGGTCGGTTCAGTGGCGAGTTAACTCGCAAATACAAAACGACTTCATTCTTTTAGGCCGAGAAGATACGCGAATTATCGACTAAAGAGGAACAAATTTAGGGGGATGGATGGTTGAAGAGCAAATAAATTCGCACTTGCAAACGAGCATTTCCATTATGAAACTGGGGCTTGTGGACTAAAAAGTCAAAAATTTGGGGGGATGGTTGGTTGAAGAGCGAATAAATTCGCACTTGTAGACGAACATTTCCACTATGAAACTGGGACTTTTGGACTGTAGAGTAAGAAATTTAGGGGGGTGGTTGATTGAAGAGCGAATAAATTTGCACTTGCAAACGGGCATTTTCATTACGAACTGGGGGCACAAGTGCGAGTTGATTCTGACCTATTGACTAAACAGTGACAAATTAAGGGGTTGGTTGGTTCAAGAGCGAATGAATTCGCACTTGTAAACGAGCATTTCCGTTACGAAACTGCGGGTACAAGTGCAAGTTGTTTCTGGCTTGTTCTGGGTGTAGTAGGAGCCACAGATCGTCGCAAGAGAGAAATAGGGAAAAATGGCGTGCTATTTTTTAAGATGGAGAAAGATTGCGAAGCGATGGGCAGACGGCGCGTCGATGAAAATACATGGAGAGAGATGGTGCACCGAATGAGAGCGATGGCACACCAAGAGAGACGGATGGAGTCAAAGTCTTCCCCCGATTTCTACGTCCGGTCATTACGGCTGGATTCGGGTCATCTTTCAGTCTAAAGACAGCTGTAATGAAAGTGCGTTGTATATTCCGAGGAAGAAGGTGGATGACGCAGGAAGGGAAAGAGATCGCGAACTGATTGGGAGGTGTGCCGCAGCGAGAGAGAGAGATTGCACACCGATAGAGAAACATGGCGCAGCAATGGAGATAGCAGGCGCAACGATGGTTAGCGATAGCACAGCAATGGAGAAAGATGGCGCACCGAAGCAGATAGATGACGATGGAGATAGATTAGAAAAGACAGCGCAGCGATGGAGATAGATGACGAAGGAGATAGATTAGGAAAGATAGTGCACCGAAGGAGATGGATAACGAAGGAGATAGATTAGGAAAGATACCGCAACGATGGGGATAGAAGACGAAAGGTCGGTAGAGATCGCGCATCAGTGGAGAGAGATGGAGAGAGGATGCGCAACAATGGTCAGCGATGCCGCAGCGATGGAGAGATAAGGCACAACGATGACCAAGATTTGTTATTGCACAACATCAGTTCCATCGAGTTAAACCTTCGCTAAGCATACCTGTCACCTGTTTCGTGTGATTCCATAGTGATGGGCTGCTGCACCAACGACGACCCGAAACAACAATACAATGGCGATGGCAGGATCTCGCACGAGTAATGGAGAGCCTCTGGGGCAAGGATGGAGGTTGCCAGGTTGTCGAGAGAGATCGCGCAGTGATGGAATGAGATAGAGAGTGATCACTCACCGATGGAAGGAGATCGTGCGACGATGGAGAGAGAAATCGCTCAGCGCTGCGGTGGGATAACACTGGCCAGGGCTTCGATAGCGATGGCCAGCGCTGCGGTGGAGAGCAATGGCGCACCGGTGGAGAGCGATGGCGCACCGGTGGAGAGCGATGGCGCGGCGATGGAACACGTTACAATGCAGCGATAGCGATAGCGATGGCAGCGATGGAACAGCGATAGCGATTGCACAACGATGGTGCACCGGTGGAGAGCGATGGCACACCGATGGCGCACCGGTGGAGAGCGATGGCGCAGCAATGGAACAGCGATAACGATTGCGCAGCGATGGGACAGCGATAGCGATTGCGCGGCGATGGAACAGGGATAGCGAACGCAGCGATAGCGATAGCGATGGCAGCGATAGCAATGGCGCACCGATTGAGAGATGGCACAGCGATGGAACCAACGTTGCGATGGCATCTATGGTACCAGCGTTGCGATGGCGCAGCGATGGCCAGCGCTGCGATGAGAGCGATGGCGATTGTCAACGCTGCAATGGTCAGGCGAGCACGACGACCGCGATGGGGGATATAGCTTTACGTCGCAATGGCGATGAGCTAAGCGCATCGATGGGGATGGTGCATGGCGAGCGTTGGCGATGGCGATGAGCTAAGCGCATCGATAACGATGGTGCATGGCTAAGCGCATCGATCCGTTGACATTTGCAAAATGTCCGAATGACAGCGACACCGGAACTTATAGATTTTCGGTGTTTTTGACCTCGACGCACAACGAATCGCCGCGCCTCGGCGGAAAATAAACCGTCGCCTGGCCTCGGCGCGCAACGAACCACCTTGGCGCACAACGAATCGCCGCACCTTATAGATTCTTGCGCCTTACCTCGTACGTCGGATCATGTCGATCACGGTCCAGATTACAACTGCGAAAATAACATTGCCTGCCCCTTGTTTTCGGGAACTGTCACATCATTGCACGCTGGAGGAGACGAAGATTTTGGGGCCACTGGCATAACAGTGGCTCCGTTCATCTGCGCAGTTGAAAATTGTTGATCGGCGGCTGACAATTTTCGGTACCCCGTACCGTTTATAGGCCCTGGCGTTTTATGGGCCCATGGGTGCGATACACGAATCGATTCGGCCTCACCTTGATGGCGTTTTATGGGCCCAGGGGTGCGATATGCGAATCGATTCGGCCCCACCTTGATCCCGTCGCGAGGCCTGCTGCAACAAAGTATAAAATGCGTTGCAGCCCTCGAGTTATCCCTTTTGTTGGCGCTGCACAGATCAAGTCGCGCTATCGCTTCCGTGCCTGTTCTGATATTTGGTCTTCTGCCCCCACCACCTTCCGCCATAGCCCTCTCACTCTTCGCTCTTCGCTCCGTCCACAGTTGCCACATTGTGTTCGGTTCGCTCTTCGCTCCTCGGTCTTCGGTCTTCCTAGCTCGATATCCCTTCACCATAGCTGGTTTGGTGGTTGGTTGCTCGCTCAACGCACGACGAAGGTAAAATCATATAACTTGAGTTGTCCTATTCTGTGTCCGACGTCCGAACACATTCCCAGATGCCCTTTCTGTACCTGAAGGATATAACCCCGCAGCCGCGTTCTGTTGAACCCCGAATCAATTCCTGTTTTTTTTGTTTTGCCTGTGGACGTGCTCTGATCTCTTTTCTCCACCCTCCACCTCCGTCCGCCACAGCCGATCCGCGTTTCGCAGATGGATTACCTTTCGCCATAGCCACGATAACGTTCGTATAAAGCTGCTTGATCCCCTTCGCAAGTTGCAGTCGTCGCTGCGCATGGCGAACCCCGAATCAATACCTAGTTGCTACACTGAACACCGAATCAATTCCCGATTTTCGCTCACCTGTCCCTTGTGAGGTCGCCGACCTGATATCTATATATATATATATAGATAGATACATATATGTATATATAGAGATATATTGCTACACTGAACACCGAATCAATTTCCGATTT
>BFEA01000624.1:474277-489518 GCA_003427395.1 Chara braunii | reverse complement strand
GGCGCGAGACTTCTTCCTGATTCAACCCATCTCGTCCACGGTGGTCACAGTGATCTGCATGTTCGATTCGGACAAAAGAATCATGGACACATGGCGGAGCATACCATGTGGACGGTCGGAGGTCCGGATCTTCCCTTGGTCTCCCCCAAAGCAGCAACAACCAGAGGAAAAGAGGGACCAATTAATGTCCGATCATTGTTGGGTGGAATTTCGTCATGTGCCCATTGAAATCCAAGGGGCTTTTGTGCAAGAGCTAGCCCAGAAATATGATATTGTGGACTTCATTGACCCTTTCCCGCCCCATGTGACCCCAAGGGATGACTACCTTATAATAGCTCTTGACCTTCCAAAGGATCACATCTTCACCATTGACGATGTGATCCTCTTCCGAATAGGTGGACGAGACTTCAGAATACACACGTCACACAAAACGAGACCTTGGTGTTTTAAATATCAGGCTTACGACCATCTCCCAACGGAATCCGACTGCCCCCACCACCCGGCCAAGAAGATCAGAACCATTGGCCGCCTGATCCGGGACCCACTCAAAGACACTTGTTGGAGGACAGTCGACGCCGGTCACGAGGGTTGGGTATACGTGGATGAGCCACGAGAGGAAGGAGGAGTGAGGGGCTGGGAGTGGGAAAAAGGAGAGGCGGTGGAATGGGATACCAAACCCCCCGAGCAATGGACCCCCCCCAAACCGGTGGAAGTGCATATGGACAGGGCCACCAAACCCCCCCCCGTGGTCCCTGTGAAGCCAGCACAGTCACAAGCTGAACAACATCATGAACCCAGGACTGAGCAGCATCCTGAACCCAGACCTCAGGACTTCATTACCCCGACAGAAACGGGAGAACTATGGCATTCCCCATCCCGAAAGAAACAAGCACACTCAAGCAAGAATGATAAGCCACAAAACCTGAGCAAAAGAGGCAATCCCAAGAGTTCAGAAAACAGATTCCAGGCTATTGCATACTCTCCAGAAAACGGGGGCAAGCTCCTAGTAGAGAAAGGGCCCGGAGAATCAAGGCAAAGCAACCCTACGGAGGGGGAAGGAGGAAAAAAGACTCAGGCACGGGCAAAAAACACGGAGAGAAAAGATGGGGTGGTGGAAGGAGGAAAGGAGAAAGGAAAAGGAAGAGTGGAGAACCAACAAAGGATCTTACAACCGGCCGCAGTAGTGGACGCCAACCCAAAAGACCCACCTCCTAACACCATCCCGTCTGATACTGAAACCGGGACTCCCATAGGAGAATCTCCCTCAAAAACAGACCCGTTCTCTCAAGCTTTCGGACCCCAGCCAATGGACTGGGAAGCCCTGGGGGCCTCTTCCGATGAGGAGATGATGGATAGCACGCCCGAGGCCAGGGGGTCTCAAGGAGACGGAGATACCGAGACTAAGCTACAGGGTCTGGCAGATTGGCTAATTACTCACCTTCGGTCATTATATTCGGGCCAATCAAAAGTGTACTGGGACGAGGCTTACGTACAGTTATTCTCCTTGTTAGACGGAAGCCCCAGCTTGAAACAAGCCTTAGAGCAAGGCCTGTCCCCGAACCTGGACTGGCAATCAACATTATACAGAGTCTGGAATATTGTTCACCAAAAATTTCAGCCTCCCGAAACAACAAAAACAACAAGAGCACCGGTCCAACATGAAACATCAGAACGGGCCAACGAAACGCCTGACCAGCCTAAAGACCCTGATGTCCCCCCTCCCCCGCTTCGTACCCAGCCAATAGCGCACGCTGAAATACCTGAACAACGGAAGGAGAAAGAGATACTCAATACAGACGAAGCAGGTCTCTCGAAACGAGTAAAGATACGTCATCTCATTGAAAAAGGAATGTACCACATAAGCTTACCCAAAGGGGACAAAGTCTTGGTCCTCCCCATCAGAAAGAAGGCCAGGAAATGGGAATTGGGTCTATCACCGGCTGACTCAGAAGACTCATACGCCCCGACCTACGGAGGGATGACCCTGCACGGATGGCACATGAAGAGGGAAGGGACGCTACGTGTCCAGGAGATCACAGATTTTGTCACCAATCAATACGAACCAGGGGCAATGGCCACCATCATCGTCTCTWCGGAGAACCTSAAGATGRCCTATAAGGACATATACGTAAGATTTGAAGACAACAAAGAAGCGGGGCTGCAATGGCTCACACACAACATGCTCCTGGACACCCAKCAACTAAAAATTAAGCCTAGTAATATTTGGTCCACAGATGACCTGCTCACCTGTATATGCACAATACTCWGAAAGAACATCATCAACAAGGGAATAGATTAGGATATACAGGATTGGTCACCATTCCGATCAAAATAGTGAGAAGGAGAATCACACAAGATAAAAATGGATTGGGTGAAAGTGGTGTATGGTAAGAACCAAAAGTGGAAACACACCCTTCARCAGGCAGACCWGGATATTCGATCAATCAATGTGAATGGGCTAGCCTYACGCAACCCTGAAAAAAACAATKCGTTGTGGGACTTGATGCGGGGGGTGGGGGGAAGAACGTGGCCGGATGTGATTTGCATCCAGGAAACCCACTTAATGGACTCACCGGATCATCACAGGGCACATAAGCAAGTCAAGCCCTTTCTAAAATACCAGGCCTTTGCCCCTTCTCCAGGAAGTGCAGGGGTGGCCATATGGATCCCACCTGAATCTCGCCTCGAAGTGCTCGATTGGGAACAAGACAGGGTGGAAGGAAGGTGGGTTAGTGTTGGGCATGCTGGAATTAGAAATAATATGCATTGTTTCCATTTACGCCCCTAACACCCCCCAGGAAAGAAGAGTTTTCTTCGAAAAGATCGAAACGATCCTTATCCCCGATATCCCGGTAATAATAGCAGGGGATTTCAACGCCGCACCCGACAGGTGGCTGGACCGATGAAAAATCCCCCCTACCACCGCACGCAACGCAGAAGAGGATGAGGGGATTTTAAGGGATTTGTGCGCTTCCCTCTCACTTTTTGACACCTTCAGACGAGGCCATCAGATCGAAAAGGCTTTTACTTGCTTACGCAATAATAATCCCGAAAGACTGTCAAAATCGAAAATCGATCTTATTCTGGTTTCAGAGGACTTGAGTGGAGGACTAACCTTGACGGCCATATTTGCCACCTAGCCCGCACCCAGGCCTGGATCACAGGATGTGTGTGGCAGGCTGGACCTTCCGCAAACGGCCAGACCAGGGGGCTAGCTATTATAAACTTAACACTTCTCTGCTCTATCTCAAATCCTTCCAAAAGTTCCTACAGCCGGCCTGGGCCTTCTGGAAGGACCAAAGTCCCCAACAAGAATCTCTAATTTATTGGCTCAACAATGGATTGTTTTTTTTGGCGAAAAAATGCAACGAATATTCCAAGCATATAGCCGCACAGCGACACCAACAGGAAATCCTGATAATGCAAAGTCTCATGGATGCTGAACAGAAACGCTTTTCGCAAGGGCAGGAATTAGGGCAAGATTCAAACCCAGAGGAATCACAATCCCAAATACAAAATCTAAAAGCTCAGCTTTTGAAACATGCACAGTATCGTTGGCAAGAAGCCCAGATCAGGGCAAGACTGTCCAACCTCTCAACCGAAGGAGTAATGGATGCCCGCTTCTTTAAACTGGCGAGGCCTCGTTGCAAAAGAACAACAATTGAGGCACTCCGGCTATCTCAATAGCAAGGTGTGCCAAAATAATCTACGATTTCTACAAAGATCTCTTTACCTTGCACATAGACAGATCTGACCCACAGGATCACGATCGCCAACTCAAAGACTTTCTAGAACTAATGGAAAAATCATTGACACCTGAACAGCGCGATTCGTTGGAAGCCCCGATCTCCAAGAAGGAAATCTGGACCGCCCTCCTGCAAATGAAGGAGGAAAAAGCACCAGGGATTGACAGCTTCCCCTAAGAATTTTGGGAAATCACATGGGATTTCCTACATCAGGATATCATGGACTTCTACGAAGAAGTATGGATCACGGGAGAGATGGGAGAAAGGGTGGGGCAGGGCGTATTAACCCTCCTATACAAAAAGGGGGACAAAATGGATATCTGGAACTACCGCCCTATCACACTGCTCATAGTGATCTATAAAATGTTGCCGAAGGCCTTAGCTAACAGGATGATCCCGGTAATGAAAGATATCATTCATCCCTCTCAAACAGGCTTCATGGAGAATAGGAACATTCAAGAGAACATCCTTTTAATCCACGAAGTACTTCAGCTCACAAAACACTCTCCTCAGAACGCGGCACTAGTCTTCATAGACTTTGAAAAAGCCTACGACCATGTAGACTGACTATTCTTAGATAAATGCTTGGAGAAAATGAATTTTGGACCGAACTTCAGACGCTGGATTCAGATCCTACATCAGAATGCAACCACCTGCATCCAGGTTAACGGATGTATAACACCACCCCTACGTCTGGAACGCTCGGTCCGTCAAGGGGACCCAATCGCTCCCTTCCTCTTTCTGGTCATTATGGAAGCGCTTGCTACCAACCTCCGGGCAAACAAAAACATTACCAAAATTTGAATCACGCACATCCCGGAGGAGGCTATCCCAGTATGCTCTCTTTTTGCAGATGGTCTCACCATCCTGGCGGAAGCCACACACAACAACATGGAGGAAATCCAGCATATGATGGAAACATTTGCTAAGATTTCCGACATGACCGTCAACTGGGGAAGTAAAACTCAAGGGTGGTGGATTTATTACCAAGAGGGGCGTCCCCCCGAGTCACCTAGAATCAAATGGATGCCCTTGGAATCCCCAGTAAGAATCCTAGGTGTTACCATGACCGCCGAGGAACGCCCACCAACCAACGACGAATGGATTGGCAACCCAGCCAGGCAAAAACTAGCAAACTGGAGAAGCAAACACACATCTCTTTTCGTCTGCGCATTAGTGATTAATAATGTCATCTTCGCATCCTTATGGGACAAATCACTATTGTGGTCACTAAGCAAAACAGCCCTTAAAAACCTAAAGAAAAAGGTGACCGCCTTCTTATGGAGGGGGGATGGCGAGCTCCATAACGTAATCAACAGCGTGGCATGGGATTCCATCATACAACCTAAGGCACGGGGAGGCCTATGAATAATTGACCCAGCCACACAAGTGCAAGCACTATGTCTTAAATGGATTAAAAAACTCATTTTCGCCCCCCAGAGTCCATGGTGCGTTCCGGCTCTAGAACATCTGGCCCGACTGGCCCCAGAAACCCCCCAATCCACTCACCCCTTGACATGGCTGGAGGACTGTTTCAGGACGATTCCACGGAAACTTCACCGAGCAAAGGAAGGACTGGATTGAGACAACCGAATTTTGGACAGTTTCTGGCCCTCTCTATTGAAAACCTGGCGTAGACTCCCGCTTCCAGACAGACCATACCTCGATTGCTGGGAAAAAGTCTACCGGCAACCTTTGTTCGGCAACAGACGAGTGACTAACTCAATTGGTGGCATCATGTCAAGCTCGGCTTTGCCCTGGAAGAGCTGGGTTAAAAGAGGGGTGCTCAGAGTTGGGGATCTCTGGGGATGAGGACAGAAAGGACTGGAAAACAGGCGACCAAATGCAAGATACTCTACGACATTGCCATCACGTGAAGGAGTATTTTGGATGATTTGGTTGAAGCTATCCCGCTGGCATGGTATCAAACCCTCAAGCAAGGCCCCGCCTTAAAGGAAGGAGACTGGGTAGCCAGCAAGGAGCCTCCCCAGATGATAGGGCAAATACACATGGTTTCACCCCAGGCGGTCCTAATCGGATACTACACAATCACTATAACCAACACCCTCCAAGGTAGCCAAGACCCTCTTGTATGGAAAGAAAAAGACTCCGTGTATAGAGTGAGAATCCTTGAAGAAAAAGGGTAGAAGGTGGCGTTCCAGCCTTTCAGATCAATCCAGGACCTGGCTCTGGACCCGGAAGAATGGTCTTGGGAGCTTCCTCGGCAAAGGGCAGGTCCCCAAGCAGGCTGTATCAGCCTGCACCACTTGTCAGTCAAATCAGCCTATAAAATGCTCAAACCTAAGAAACGGCTGAGGGACGATATCAACGATAGATGGGCCAGACACTTGAACGTGGATCGCTCTCTCCTAACCCCGATCAAATGGTTCCAGGAGCAGAAGGCAAGGCCTATGAAAATTACTTCTCTGCAGTGGCAAATCGCCCACGGATGTCTGCCAACTAATGATTGGCTGACCGACCGCACTAATTTAGAGCAAAAGGGCCCACTGCTTCCATGGTGCCAACGATGTCAGAGCCTTTTTCCCTTCCACAAAAGGACGAAAACCAAACCATCGAACACATTTTCCTGCAATATCCGATCGCCCAATTCATATGGAGGTGGTGGGACCGTATATGGAGAAAGATGGAACCAACATCTTCTTGGCCCTGGACTTGGCAAGCCATACTGGCCGGCCACTGGCCACACGTAGCAGCGGCCACGACCTTCGTACAAAATATGTACAAACTTGGAAGGAGGGCGGTGTTGTGGGCACTCTGGTGGCAGAGATGTACGCAGGCTATGGATAAAGTGAGGGTAGATGTGCCAGAAATTACCAAACAGATTCAGCAGCAACTGCATTTCAAACTCACACAAAGATGGCGGGCCACCAAATCACAACTAGATCTTTTTAAACAGGTAGGAGATGTCAGGAGAAGGATCACTTCTTTTTGTACAGACTGGGTGGGAGGGGAGAGAGAAGGATGGATTGCAAAAGTAGAATGGAGTGGAGATGGGGGGGAGGGACAGAGGAGTCTGGAAGAAATGAGAGACTATCGCTTAACTTTGAAGGACTGGACGAACATAGAACCCTCTTTCCCACTCCGCCCCCCTGCTGATTTCCCTGACCCCTTCCCGCCCCACGCCCTTTCCCTGACCGAGATCCTGTCTTAATTGAGATAAACCAGTAACTCATTCTACCTACATTTTCTTTTTCATATAAGGAACTCTCCCCTGGAGCCCCCCAGGGAGTTTTTCTTCTAAATAAAACAGTTTTACTACTCCTTGTTGAGGTATCAGTGCTTATTGAGGACATCTGGCGCCCCCTCCTGGGGGTGAAGAGATACGGATAACAAGGGCCACAAGGACTACATCACCATGATTTCGGTCACACATACCTGTTCAGTAAGTCCCCTGGAGACAGGGCAATCAATGCTGGCAGGTCTCAAAATCACGGATCTTTTCTTTGTGGATGATTATGTACATGGGATGCTGGACCCGGTTTCCAGCAGGTGATGCTCCCCACCAATAGATGGAGCGTCCACCTGGGTGCTATTGGTGTCTGCTCATATCAGCAGCACTAGCACTGGCAGGAGGGATGTTTTTAGTTAAAAAAAAAAAAAAAAAAAAAAAAAAAAAAAAAAAAGAAGAAGAAGAAGAAGAAGCCAGATTGCTCGAAAGCCCTGTTAGGCCTCGTATACAACGTACGGTCGTTATTTGGGTCTGTTGACCATTATAGGTGTATTTGGGTTGGGGTATCTTTCGGTCCAAAAACAGCTATAATGACCGCACGTTGTATTCGGGGGGAAGAAGGTAGGCCTGGAAGGGATCCATTCACGTGAACGATCCTTCACCTCACAATGTTTTTTCATTGACGTCATCACTTCAGACAAGCAGTTTGCCGGCGTCATCACTTCAGCCACGTGGTTTGCTGACGTCATCAAAACAGACACGTGGTTTGCTGACGTCATCAAGGTAGAGGGACGGTGAGAGAGTCGCGTTATTTTTTCTGTTCTTGCGTTTCTCATTGACGTCATCAAGCTGGACAGATGGTGAGCTATCTTCATTGCGTTTTTTTTTTGCAGCATTGCGTGTTTGGAATTCCCCGGGGAGAACGGAATGAGGAGGCAAAAGCATGACATTGTGCGGGAATGCGTTGATAGAACCTAGCCGTTCTTGCGGTCAGGTTCATGGCGGAAAGTCCTTGTGCTACGTGCTGTGTGCCCCTCCCAAGTCCGCAAGGCAACGTCGTCCGCTCCTCCCAGAAGTAAACACCATCATCCATTTTTTCTCTTTTTTTTTTTCTTTTTTTTTTTTTTTTCCTCTTTATCCGACGGCTGTGTTGCAAAGTGTGCACTGGATGGTGACGAGCAATGGCCAAGTTGCTTCAGTCCAGTGTCGCTTGATTCAATCACACTGATGAAACACATCTTCTTCGTTCTACTAGCGAAACGTGCACGTATGTGGTATTCAATTACACTGACGAAGAGAGTTTACATCTCCACTAGTCAGCTGACGCCATCACTCATCCCTTGGGAGTGACTATCCGCAAGAGAGAGAGAGAGAGAGAGAGAGAGAGAGAGAGAGAGAGAGAGAGAGAGAGAGAGAGAGAGAGAGTCTCCCCTTTTGCACATCGCACCTGTGGCGGGGAGGTGGATGTGTACACACCTTTGCATCGGTGAGATGGAAAGGGACAGGGCGGGGATGGAGACGTACTCGGCAGGGTGAGAACAGGGCGGGGATACGAACAAAATAAACAAACAACGAGAACTCTCTCTCTCTCTCTCTCTCTCTCTCTCTCTCTCTCTCTCTCTCTCTCTCTGCATGTCCGTGTGCAATTCCGGATATGAATGAACTTAATGAATGGAAATTTGAAGCACGAGGGGAGACTCAGCGTAGCAGGTCTGCAGCGTGTAGAGAGAGGCCTGATGGTCGATGTACAATGAGCACAGGTGCCAGGTTCTGCAACTGACCACAGATCGAGAGCCAATCAGCAATGCAGCGGATGCCATGGAAACCTCCTCTCCTTCCCTCCATTCCACAACTCCCCTTGGCCAGCTGCAGATGACAGACTGTATGATACCAGCGATTACCACCAACTATGGGGCTCGCCACATCGCTGTTGAAAGCATGAAGTGTTTCAAGTGCTGTCAGATATTTTCTTTTTTTTTTTTCGTTTTTTTTTTCTCTAGAGTTTCGGCCCTTTACTACACAGCACGATTGCAAGAGGTACTCTTTTTTTTTTTCTTTTTTTTTTCTGAAAATTCAAGTCGAATTACATGGAAGAGGGACTCTAATGCATGAAGTCTATGCCGTTATTAAATAAAAGACAAACATAACTTTTTTTTTTTTTTTTTTTTTGGAGTTGTGTGTTGAAAATGGACAGGGTGGTCTGAGTTCTCGGCCGAGCACACTTGAAACCTGGTGTCTTTTTTTTTGCCTGTTCCCCCCCCCTTTCTTTTTTTGAAAGGTTGTGCAGGCTGATGTATACTAGGCAGGCCCTACCTTGGCGGCCGCCCCTGCTCCACCCTGGGTGTGTTGTGGGAGTGTGATTGAGAGACCAGGGGGGGTCTTGCAGGCTGGGGACTCGGTCGTTTTCAGGAGGAACTCTGGAAAGCGCCTTAAGCTCCCTTCTGACCCCTCTTAAGATTTTTTACCCCCATGCTTCGAGAGGCTCTATGGCCATGCCAATGATGCCATGCCCAAACACCTGAAAATTTTAATCCGTTTTCAAGAGTTGGGGGGTTGGGGGGGAGGGGGGGGTGGAGGCCCTATGTGATCCTATGTACTAACTCTCTGCAATGCTATGGGATGCTATGGGATGGTATGTGATGGTCTGGTTAGGTGTTGTTGGGTGTTTCTCCGAGCGTGAGTGTGGCAACCTCTACACAGAGAGGGTGGGGGGGCAGCAACAACATGTGTACCCCAGGTTTGGGGGGAGAGGGGGCCTGCTTGTTCCGGTTCTCTGCTGATGTTTGGTTGGGGAGAAATTTGGCCTTCCAGTCGCCAAGGATACAGAGGTGAGGAGGACTCGAGGGGGAGACGGCATGCGTTGCCAAGTTTCAGGAGTTTTCGGCGAAAGTTCACCGAATGTGCAGTCGAGGGGTGCTGCAGTGGGATAGCTGCTCAAGTTTTAGATATGATTAGATCCAGTTGCGGGTGTTGGCTCGACCCCGTTGGTACCTGCCTGTTTGGTAGAAAAGAACATAAAAATTTCTGCATGCGAATGGTCAGGGCGGTCAGATGGGCGGAAGACCACCTTTTTTTTTTTTTTTTTTTTTTTTTGAAACTGCTCCATCTTGGTGCGGAACCACACCTGCTGGAAACCGTGTCGAGCGGTTCCAATCCACATTCAATCCACTGGCAGATGCATTGTGAGAAGAGGAAGACCCACTGGCAGTAGATGAAGTTGGGAATCCGACAGTGGCCGGCGGGCGGGCGCTGGAGGTGCTGGGGTTGGAGGACTGGAATGTGGTGAGGGCAGGTTTGCTGCAGGGGGCTGAAATTTTTGCAAACATTTCATGCCATTCTATTCTAAGACTATTCTATTCAGACCTGGGGTCAGGTCCCACTAGCAGCTTTGAGTTTCCTCAACACCTGAATCTGGTCGTGTTTGTGGAGATGTGCAGAAATGGCATTGAGTTTTCTCAACCGCACATCTCCACAAAGACGTCCAGATTCAGGAGTTGATGAAACTCAACGCTGCTAGTGGGACTTGGCCCCTGGTGATGCTGCTATAATATCTTCTTTCCCTTCAAACAATTTTTCTTTGTTTTGGTGCTGGTGTTGGACAGGAGTGCGGTGAGGACAGGTATGGCTGGAGGGCGGAATTGAAGTCTCCTCCATTCTATTGAGGGCCGGTGATGCTAATAATACATCTTTCTGTAATGACCCGTCAAAAACACAGACTGAGAACACTGCTGATTTCTGGGATTCGTCACTGGAATGAATGCCTTGCTGTGATTCCCGCATTCTGCTGTGGCTCCAAGTCTGTGTGTGTGCGTGCCTGCTGGTTTGCATGCCTGTCTGAGTGCTTGCCGGTTGTGTATGTGCGTGCCTACTGGTTTGCATGCCTGTCTGAGTGCTTGCCGGTTGGGTGTGTGTGTATGACCCGCAAGGGTACTTGTTGGTTGCAAGGCCCCGCCAGGCCGGTACTTCCCTGTGGCCGTGACTGTGAGGGTTGCAGGGGGGTAAACACTCACGTAGCGGTGGGGTAGGTCGCGACACTAAGAGCAGGTAGGCCGGTACCACTCAAGTAGTGGTATTGAGTGTCGGGTACTGGAGGCTGAGCAGAAGAAGACAAAAAGTTGGCATTTTAGAGGCCCAGTAGCGGTAGGTTAGAGGTAGGCCAGTACCAGTCCAAGTAGCCCGGGTCTAGGGCCTGTACGGAGGATAGCAGAGCCTGCAATGATGTTTCCCTCCGAAAGGGAGGAGGTACCGGTTGCTGGGAGGCCGCTCAGCCTAGGAAGTCACCGCCCAGGAGGCCGGTAGGCCGCTATATCTCCAGGAAGAGCAAACAGCTCTTCCTCATTTGCGGTGTGCAAGGATTGGCGACATGCTGCTGGAGCACAGCGCTGGAGGTACAGCGCTGCTTGGAGGGAGAAGGGACCGCTGGAGCTCAGCCTGGCTATGGCGAGCTGTCCAGCTTGAGGAGGAGGAAGATGGGGCCATGGTAGGAGAGTGGCGAGGCACTTACCTGGCTATGGTGGACACCGTCTTCATCACCTTGTTGGGCGCTGCATCTGGAAGGCCCCAGTTGGGGTAGCGCTGCACCAAGGAAGCTCGAGGCAGAGTTAGGCATGGCGGACCAGTCAGCAGCGGCATAGCTGCTCTTGGGTTGTCCCTTGGACATCGGCAGCACCATAGCTGCTTTGTGTTGTCTTTTGTACAGGAGGGCAGGGCCCTCATCAGTCCGCCATAGCCTATGCATGAGAGGGAAGGCTGAAGGAGGGAAGCCATAGCTATGGTGGGCTTGTTGTTGGTGTTGTTGTTGTCGAGTTGAGTCAGCAGTAAGGGGGAACTTCGGATCTTGATTCTGGTTCATCCATTCATTGTTATTATTATTATTGAGAGAAGAATAAGATTGGCGGATTGGAGGAGGAGGAAGGTGGAGAGAGAAGGGGGAAATTGTCATTGGTCCTGCTGGTGTAATTCTTCGTCTTCTTCTTCTTCTTCTTCTTCTTCTTCTTCTTCTTCTTCGTCTTCTTCTTCTTCTTCTTCTTTCTCTCTCCTCTGGTCTTTACCTCTTTGCAAGTGCTTTCATTTCTTTCGCAATTGGTCGGCATTGTCTTTCATTGTGAATTTGCACTTGGGAAATGACCTGGATCGTAACATTTCCTCTTTTTTTTCTTTTCTTTGGTAAGCTGACGCAGGCACTCTGTTCATGAACAAGAAGAAGGGCAAGGGGGACCTCTCTTTTTTTTTTGTTTTTTTCTGGAGGAAAAGGGGGACCTCTCAAGTTCTATGATTAGGAGCTAATCATCATGTCAATTAATGTGACTAATGTCTCTATTTCAGCCGGGTCACCTTGGTTGTCCAGGTGGCCTAGCCATGCAAGGGCCAGGGAAATAAACAAATAGAAAAAAATAAAAAAGAAGAAGAAGAAGAAGAAGAAGAAGAAGAAGAAGAAGAAGAAGAAGAAGACGAAGAAGTTTTGCCTCAGGTTCACATCTAAATTCTTTATCAAATTTAAAATAAAAAAATTAAGAGAAAACTACGGCGCAGTCAGGGATTGAGTTTGCAATTGCACTTGAGGCAAAAGGGCTGGTAATGCTGAATGTATATGACCTACGTTTCGGGTCCGCTGGGGTCGCGTGGGGGTGTGTTGTATTCGCGGGATTGCCTGAAGCGCAATTACGAACTGTTTTCGAACTGTTTTCGTGACTGCGCCGAAGTTACCCCAAAAATTAATTAACAAATGTGGTCCCCGGCCGCTCTGTCTGGTAGCCAAGTAGCTCTATGGAAGTCCATCAGATGTGGGGGTTTTGTAAATTGGGTGGAAAAACCCTAATTGTTGGTGTTAATAGTTTGTATATTTATTTAATGTACTTTTTTTTGTGTGTGTTCGCTGCATCGCTCTGGCCGAGCCCCAGAGAACGAAGAACTTGCTGGCTGGAAGAAGTGGTCAAGATTGGAAGCTTTTTATTTTCTCAAGGAATTGATATGGAGAAACTAGTAGGCCTAAACTGAGAAATTGGATGCATTTGGCCATGATTGAGGCAGAATAATTCGGCTGCATGTGGCCGTGATTGAGGCAGAATTTGGCCAAGTGAGAAGTCGTTTTGTCGGTCTGGATGAGAAGAGGTCAAGATTGGAAGGTTTAATTTTCTGAAAAGGAGTTATGGAGAAAACTAGGAGGCCAAATTCCGCCAAGTGGGAAGTTGTTTTGCATCCTTTCGGACATCAGGTAAAATTGGAACGATACAGAGAAGACTACGCCATCTTCACCCGAATAGGATGCCCAGTCGTTATAGCTGTATCTGGACTGAAAAGTGCACCAAATACGGCTGTAATGACCGGGCTTTCTATTCACCTGGAAACTTCGCCCCTGCATAAGGATGACACAAATAAATTAAAAAAAAAAAGAAAAAGAAGTGATTTTGTTGGTCATATGACTTGGCACAAAATTTGGTGACAATCTTTGGAGCTCGCTCCACTACTCGACATGCAGCATGGCATGTATCTGGACTGTTAATTGGCAACATACATACGCTCAGAACTTCAGACTGGATCATCATTTTGAATGTATTGGCATCACCGGGAGGTCCAGATACATTTAGAATATTGTGCAGTGGAGCGAGGGGAACGATGGCCTTCCAATCTGATTCCGATTTCGGTGTTGTTCAACTTGGTGTTCAACTTTGGCTTGTAAGGAGGGCGGGCCTAATTGCATGAACTACTCGCCATCTGCCAAGATTTTGAATGCATCTGGACAGCTTGCCTGCCCACATGCATTCAAAACGTTGGCAGATGCGGGTCAAAAAAAAAAGAGAAAACGGGGCAAGTGCGTTGGAGCTGCACTCCCGTCCTTCAGAATATAATTAATCGACTTTAGCAATAATTCCCGACTCGGAATTGGAGCCAAAAAGGCGACCCCCCTAAATCTGCCAAGCCCCCCTGCGGGTAATGAATGACTGGCACAGTTTTTTTCAGATCCCTGCTAAACTTGCACATTTTAAAAACTGACACTATGACACCGGCGCCACTTTGTCTTTTCTTGGCTAATATTTCAAACTAAAAGTGTGTCACACTAGGACATTTTCGGAGCTTCAAGATGCTGCAGTTCATTCTGCCCTTTCGTCATGTCACCGCCGAATTGATGCAATTGCTGTAAAATAGTCACTGAGTAGTGCTTGTCCCTGCTTGAAAAGGTCGTAGCATTTCTGCATGAGTACGTCATGTGCCTGCGTCCAATCAATAACATCATCAAGTAGAGGATCCGGCCCTTCCTTAAGCCACCAGTACTTGGCCCATACATAGGCCGCAGTGCTTACCCGTTAACTCATCGCATCTTTAGGGCTTCAGGGTACCGGACCACAATTATGGCTGGAAGCGCAAGCCAAAAATGAAACGAAAAGTCGCGCTGGCGGTTCGTACGAACTCGGTGCGCGGGGTGCTTCGAGGCCTGGCATCTATAGCTGGTCCTAGTACTGGTGGTTTAAAAAGCTCAGATGATATCCAACATTTGCTGGAAGATGCTGTCCAGCCATTCAACCAACCAACCAATCAGGTCTCCCCCCAACAAACCTCAGACAGTACCCGCAAGAGCTCCGGCGGTAGCTCCTGCCCACCCTCCTCCAGGGTTGACAAGCACTTTTCCGCCTATCATTGTTTGTTTGTTTGTTTGTTTGTTTCTTTGTTTCTTTGTTTCTTTGTTTGTTTGTTTCTTTGTTTGTTTGTTTTTCCGCCTCTCATTGTAGATCCCCCTTCGCGTAGATCCCCCAATCCCCGAATCCCCCTTCAACGCCATCTCCGCGCCAGTTGGCGCTGTTGTCCGCCACGTGTAGACATAGGACATAGACATTCACCCGCCGACCAGTCTCCTGCTTTCCCACCAATAGACCTACTCAAAGTGTCAACCACGTCAGCATGGGCGACATAGCCCAGCCAAAGCCCTTCAGTGAGGTGTGGCCTGGCCAGTCGCTCTAAAGGCAGCCGAGCCCTGCTGGCTGCAATAGATCGCTCTCCGGCGGTGTGGCCCTCAGAAGTGCCAGCCTCCTACAGCAAGCTAGGAAACAACCAGACCAGTCAGTGGGGACTGAACCCACGCCCTCCTCAATGCCAGTTGCTCTATAGAGGGCAAAGTTTTTAGGGAAATTTTTGAAATGCCCCTGAAGTTTGCGTTTATATCATAGTTGCCGCGCACTGCCCCGGTCCGCGATGCGGGATGCCATCAGGGGCACTGCACGCGCATGTGCGCGCACGCGCGCACTGGGCGCACCATGCGCACAGCGCACCGAGATGCGGTGGTGCACAGGGTTGCGCACTGTGCGCGGTG
>BFEA01000624.1:459569-473809 GCA_003427395.1 Chara braunii | reverse complement strand
CAAATGTGCAAAATGAGAATGAATCTTCGGTTAGGACATGGGTAGATACACAGCCATATTTTTTGTCTTTTGTGCATGTGGTGAGTAGTTGAGCGCGACCCTATAACGGGCATCGGGCATGGGCCTCGCCCGACTACGCACCACATACACAGAAGACAAAAAATATGGCTGTGTATCTTCCCGTATTCTAGGGGAAGATTCATTCTCATTTTGCACATTTGGTGAGTGGGGCTCTCTCCACTACGCGTGCCAGGAAATCCGGCGAGCGGTTTCAAGTTTCAGCAGATTTCGTGGCATGTGTAGTGGAGGCACCCACTCACCAACGGTTTCAAGCTTCTGTCACTTTCTGACACATTCTGCTCGGGTATAAAAGGTAAGTCTCTGGTTCTCTTTTTCTTTTTGCAAAAGCACTGAGTTCTTGTCGTTTTCGACATATACACTGCCACGTTTTTGCCTCCTCCCGCTGCTGCGAGCGTCGGCCCCTCGCTGCCTCAAAAAGAAAACTGCGGGGCCCTGCGCGGCCTCAATTTTTTTTTTTCTTTTTTCGTAACCCGGCGGCGCGAAGTGCCTGCCGGCCTTGCAACCCCCCCCCCCAACTTTCGTTTTTTTTTTGTGACCCCCCGATTTCACAATGCGCCGCATGCCATGTGCGCGCGTTGTGCGCGTTGCAGCGCATGGCAATGCGCAGCATGTATGGTTTATATGCGATTTACCCCTCCGACGGCCGACTTACCCTGATTTGCCCCTCTGACAGTGATTCAAGTTTCCAAAAAAAACCTGGCATAGTTTGGGCCTGAGACAGTTTCAATATGCCCCTACCGGTACTCGTCCCAATTTCCAGTTTGCCCCCACCCCGGATAGCCGTTCAGTACAGGCACAGTAATTTTCCATATGCCCCTACCAGTACTGTGCATCTTTTCGGTTCGGTATGCCCTTCTGGCCGTTGCTGCCCCTGGCCCTCGGAGGGGTGCTACAGGGGAACTTTTTTTTTCTTTTTTTTTTTTTGCGTGACACTGTGTGTGTGTGTGTGTGTGTGTGTGTGTGTGTGTGTGTGTGNACTGTGTGTGTGTGTGTGTGTGTGTGTGTGTGTGTGTGTGTGTGTGAGAGAGAGAGAGAGAGAGAGAGAGAGAGAGAGAGAGAGAGAGGCGTGGAACAAGGGGAGGAACACTGACCTTCGCCAACGTACTCCGCGGACGGCCAAGGCGGCAGTGGGTCGCAGTAGCTGAAGAATGCACTACACAGTGGATTGCAGCAGCGGACACGACATGAAGTGCAGCCCTTTTTTCTGCACGGCGGCCTGGAAAAATATGGGGTTCGAATTCAAATTCTTAGCGCCTCCCTACTAGGGGGCATCTCAGGAAGATGCACCCCACACAGAAGGACGAGTCGGACAGGCAGCAGGGTAAATAGGACCGCCGGTCCAGGGGCATTCCAAAACGTTGCGCCCCTCACTGACAGGGGCCTGCACGGAACTTCAGAGGTCCAGGGCCATATCTGGGTAAGTCGGCAGTCAGAGGGGCAAATGGCAAACAAATGTAAAGTTTAGGGGCATTTGGAAAAATTCCCCAATCTTTTATTTTTATCTCTTTTAAACTATGCTATATTCTTCTCTCAAATCGTTCATCATCTTTCAAATACTTTCAATTCACCTTCACTACCTACTCACCGCTACTCCTAAGGCTTATACAGGGGACCCCTGGGGCCCTGTCCCACTAGCAGCGTTGAGCTACCTCAACGCTGAGCATTCAATCACATGTGACAGGGCGGGACCTCGAAGATGCTAGATGTCCCTTGGAATCCACGGGAGTATTGGAGGAAAGAAAATTTAATTTCCTTTTCTTGTTTGTTTTAATATTGGAAACCAGAGTAAAATGCCTTTTTCTCAAATAGAACGTCCCCTACCCATGCGCCCTTTCGTTGAGCTAGCTCTCATTTTTTTCTCTTGGTAGCCAGCTCAAAGACGATTGCTCACGGAACGACAACTTTTATTGACATAATGAGCCTGGCTTCTGATGTATCATAGTGCCGTATCGTCCGAAGCCCGATTCTGCAAACGGAGCAACGAGTCTGTCGTCCAGCCAACAGGTAGTACTTTCACACGAGTAGTTGAATTTGGCAACATTTAGTGGATAGGTGCATTCAAGAGGAAGCTCTTTTCCTCACACTGTCCTGTTTTCCTGATTGTGACCCTCCTGCGTCGTCATGTGTGCGTGATTCTTTTTTTTTCTTTTTTCTTTTTTTGGAAAAAAACAAGGATTCCATTACAAAAAACCGCTTGAGGCCGGAAATACCTCACAAACAACCCGGAACGACTCAGACTGGACTACCAGGACCATCACCTGGCTTAGGTTCAGTGGGAGTTACTCCCAACAACTCATCAAGTAACCAATATCTAAACAAAGACCCAAATTTCCATCACCTACTACTAACCCAAACACTTTATCCAACTGTTCTGCCCACGGCCTACTCCTCCCATGAGAAGCTCCAGCCAATGCTCCGAAAAGCAGCCCTATCAACCCCCTTACTACTCTAATTAACCCATGTCCCCTCCCTTCTTATCCTATCCCTCATCCCCTAGTTCTAGAATCACTCCCATTTTTTGGATCACCCCTACCCTGTCCCTCCTTCCCCCGTCCCCTACTGTCCTAAACAAGGAATTGGTGAAAGGTGGACTGCTTTTGAAAACTGGACTTTGCACCCTTTTGCACACAAAATTTGAAGAATATTATTTCTTTGGGAAAAAAGAAAGAAGTCGAAAATTTCATTACGTAAAAGTATCATATATCTCAAATGTAAACAACATCCTTTCAAGCATGAAACCAAAAAAGTATTTATTTTGTTAAATGTTAAGCATAAATCTCGAGAAAATATTTATTTTCTAAATATGATTGTGATTACTTGCAAGCAGTCTTGAACCTCAGATTGTGGCGTGAAGAAAGATGCAGGGGCTGTGTTGGATCATACAAGCAATGCACCGAACTTGAACCACTCACCTAGACCTGATAACGACTGTCGGAAATGACCTCGTCCAATAGGCGAGTGTCCTGAACTGGACTAGACTATTAAGATCATGACGCAATACTTAGTTTTACACCTTGAATATAAAAAGATTGTTCTCGTCTAGCATAAAAGAATTTAAAAAAAAGATAAATGAAAATTCAGTTTCATGAATACAACTCAAATGTAAGAACAGAAAACTTGTGTTACCAGCCAAACCACAGAGGATTCACCTAAATGTCTTGGGAAGCCAACATCCAAAAAAATCTCGGTCAAGGTCTTGGGCATTCCTAGATCAAAAAGAAAACAAAATTGATTGGTCAAGGTCCTCGACAATCCCAGAGCAATAAGAACAGAAAACTTGTGTTACCAACCAAAGTGCCCATGATTCACCTAATTCGTATGGGAAGCCATTCAGAAAAGTCTCGGTCAAGGTCCTAAGCATTCCTAGAGCAAAAAGAAAATAGAATTGACCGGTCAAGGTCCTCGCCAATCCCATAGCAAAAGAAAAACAGAATTGACCGGTTAAGGTCCTGGGGAATCCCAGAGCAAAATGAAACATAATAAAAAATATCTAAAAAGATCTAAAATAAATAAAATAGTATTTACATTGCCCCGGATTCATCTAATTCGCCTGAGCAGCCACATCAAAAAAAATCCCGGTTAAGGTCCTGTGCATTCCTAGACCAAAAAGAAAACAGAATTGATGGGTCAAGGTCCTCGACAGTCCCAGAGCAAAAGGAACGGGTCAAGGTCCTCGGCAGTGACCGGTCAAGATCTTGGGCAATCTCAGCATAAAAGAAAACATAATCGAAAAGATCTAAGACAATTAAAAATGAAATACTTTACAATGATCCCTACACTGACCTACTTTTTCATTCTTCTAAGCGCAGCAACAGTAATGTTTTCATCTTCATCCTCTGAATTTGTAATGTGGCAATCATCCTCCATAGCACTTTCCTCGTCGGCATCACCAAGCTCCTCCAAAGTACGTCTTATAGTTTCCAAAGTACTTGCATATAATCCTCTGTCTGTTTTCAGCAGAAAATTATAACATAAAATGTCACAGTCCCAAGATAATTTTTGCTCTACAGGCTTCTGGGTCACCACTGTCATGTCTCCACGAGAGTCTGTGTAGTTGAATGACAAATATTTGTCATTCCCATTTTCAGCATGCAGTGTACCATAAACTGTTCATCAGGCAGTAGTTGCTTCACCTTCGCCACAAAATAGGGTTTTCCGTTTTCTTGCTCACCTTCCCTAGTACCTCGGACAACAACAAAAGTATCTACCTTAAGATCCTCAAAACTACCTCTCTCTTTTTCCCTTCTTCTTTTGCGGCACCCCATATACAAAGGCCTCTCCGGAGGAGCTATGCTCAGTTGTTCATCTGTAAGTTGTCCACACAGACCTTCCTCATGCTCGTTCGTACACAAAATATCATTTGCAGGTGATACGAAAGCAGTTTCCATAACCATCATCTCCTCCTCTAGCTGCTCTTGCTCTTGTAAGAAATTATTTCACCAATCCAAATGCTCATCGCCGATATATTTTGCGAAAGCAGTGATGCTTTCCTTAATGCTCATAATTGACAAAGATTTTTGAAGTGCTGCTGATTTCCTTCTTTGCTCAGCAGTGAGCATTATATGTTTCTTAGAAACACTATTTACTTTCGCTTTTTGCTCAACTGTACTTACTACATGCTTTCGAGCAGCGTTAACTTTGCCTCTAGGATCAGAATGGAAAATAACAAGACATCTTCCATCATCTGGTTTCCACTCCGATCTCGAAAATTGCTTGCTCCAAACAGCTACTTCCCCTTCTTCATTCCGTTTGATACGAAAATGTTGGTTGAAAGAAATATCATTTAAACTCACTAAATAATCTTCGACGTAAGCTTTCCAATCGTACGGTTCTTTCATACGCTGCACCTTCACCCCTTTATATTTTGTGTAAGAATGGTGAATGATCTTCTCTAGCAACAACAGATCATAAGCGTTTTCGTGAGACAGTGCTCTTGAAAAGCAACTTAACATCTGATCAATATCCTCATAAGTATGACCGACTAACAAAAAATTGAGCTTCACTTTCTCAAAGACTCTCATCTTAACAAGGAGGACAAGGTACGCTAGTACATATTTATTTTTATTCTCCCTGGCAGTGTTATCCAATGTCAAAAGCAAGACTTTAGGCAATGGCTTTGGAAGCCTGGAGATGGTGTAGTGAAGTACGGTAAGCATACAGTTAGAATCCATCTTAAAGTTATCGAAAAAGAGAGATGCATATGCCTTCTTCTCCTTACCCTCCACTTTTGCGCCAACTACGTGGATCTTCAAAAAATTTCCTTCCTTGATTTTAGAATCTTTTGGAACTTGTCATAAATATGGAAGGTTCGTCTTGCTTCAGTCCATACCATCCACAAATATGACGACGTACTTATGAGGCGATACCCGGGCATTCTCCCTGCGGTTGGCTAGTATCTGTTTCTCAATTCTCTGTGCATCGAGATGTGACTTCAACATACACTGGACAGTATCTGCAATAATTGGACATGGAAAGTAAAAAACATGTGTAAGAATCACAAATTAATTTTCAAACTTAAAGACCAAGTTACAAAGCAGGACACATGGAGGATGACTTTAGGAATAGAAAGAAAATGATTAACAAAGAGGTTAATATACCTTTCTCCACAGGGTTACTTGCTCTCGTCCGCCGAAGTTTCACAGTTGCACATTGCGCACATACAGAAAATCGCTTCATCTCTGGGATGCAAACTCTTCAGCATCTCTCGGTCCAGATCTTCATGAAGAAACCAAGTGACGGAATAGTCTCGCCTGGATGCAATCTCTGATAATCGATTGAGAACATCTCATAAACTCCTTTCTTTGTTAAACAGTCACATAGATGATACCTATCACTATTAGGCATGATCTCGCTATTCATCCGAAAATAGTTTTTCATCCATGCATAAACGGACATATACCGCACAAAAGGAAAACGGTCTCCATCATTTCCATGTACATATTCCACAACATCAAGCGACACTTTTTGGCGAACCATAGCGGCTCTAGTTTTTGAAAGACCATAGAGGCGACCCCATGCAGATGAGCACATAAATCTGCTTCCGAATGATAAACGAAGTCTTTCTATTGAACCGTCTGCATTGAAAAGGGATACATTTCATACCTCATTCACTAGATAGTTTATCTGTTGTTGTTGCTTCATCTACCAGAACGACTTTTTGAGGACTAAGACTTGTTGTACTCTGTATAGACTCAGACATTTGCTATAGCAACAGCGGGCACGAAGAGCCGCAACCACACTTTCTACAGCTACCCTCTCCGAAGCCTTTTTGTTATACAACCTTTTATTATTTCCTCTTTTGAGAGATACATAAGTAGCTCGTCTGCTTGACTCCTGATACACTTGTTCATCATTGCCTCCAGGCGCAGCTGACATCCACTCAAACTCTTTGAAAGATGATATATGGAGGGTATCTCTATCCGCGTGCTCGACGTTACCAGGTCCATGTGTACCCCCTTCCTTAAAAGTTATACCAGGCGCATTGTTGTCAGGAACCCCTCGATGGACGTTCGTAGGACTCTCTCCATAAACGTTGCCTCCTACCATGATGT
Source organism: Chara braunii (assembly GCA_003427395.1). Lineage (NCBI taxonomy): Eukaryota > Viridiplantae > Streptophyta > Charophyceae > Charales > Characeae > Chara > Chara braunii. Next base: position 467,177 of record BFEA01000624.1, on the reverse strand, counting down.
CTTCACGTAGTGTCTTGTGCCTTTCCCAATACATGTCGCTCTCATTCGCTTCAGTCGTGGCGGGTAGAGCACAAGGAATGTATCTCGGATCTTCACGTAATGCCTTGTGCCTTTCCCAATACATATCTCTCTCATTCGCTCCAGTCAACGTGGCGGTTGGAGCACATGGAGTCCCTGAAGACGAAGTGCAGAAGGTATCCGCGTCTATACTAGGAACATCAGCATGTGCACTGTAACCCAAAGTCATAGTCTGTTGAACCTCATACTCTCGCGGTTTGAAATTCCTCACAATTGGTGGACACATAATTCTTCTTCTCTCTGGGACCAAGGGATTCGAGAACAACTCTTTGACAAACTCTGCGTCATCTTTCATCGTCGCTTCGGCCATCGTTACTGCTTCCGCTTCGTCTTCCATTTAGCTCATACTTCTACCCTCAAAAGCACGTCATCAGCTCTCGGCTTTCTACATACAAATAGAAGAAATATTATCTATAACTTTGGGGTCTACGTTCCAAAGCAATGGAGGAATGGAGGTGGTAAGCACTGGCGTAGAGATATTAAGCACTAGCATACTTATCAAGTGACAAGGGATCAGCTCTGTCAAAGGTGCAAAACTGTTGGCCTTTGCTCGTACGCAAATAGAAGAAAGCGTATATGTGGCTTTGAAGTAGAGACGTCGACAGTTCTCCAAGAAGAAGACGATCCAAGAGCGCAGATCGGCAAGAAGAAGACCATTCTAGAGTCACACTGTCAATACTATCTCACTCTAGGCGCGTGGATCGCTCAGTCTGGTCTGTCACACCATCAATACTGCCTCACTCTAGGCACGTTGTCGGGCGGCCACAAGCAGTGCGCCGCCTGAAATCTACGGTTGGAACTTAGGCGCAAAGACGAGTCTGAGTTTTGACGGTACTCTGGTTAGACCAGGCAGCGGAAATTAGGGGAGCTCAGGGCGCCCTTGATTTTGGGCGCGCTGAACCTTACGGGTAACCCTCAAAGATGGCGGGATGGGTGGTCGCACTCGGCACATCAACGGACCGTCATTTCCGGCCGTCCAGAGTGTTAGACCCGGATTGGCCTGCCGCGGAGAGGCATCGAGGGAACTGACCTCGCAGCCACATTTTTTTTGCGGCATACGACCGGGGCCGAAATGAGGCCTCAAATTTTTGTCTATTTTAGTACCGTAATTAAAGATGGGAAAAGGGATTACGACCAGTAGGGGAGAAGGGAAAAACATAATATCCCTTACTTTCTTTATTTTTTATGGCATTTAATTCAAGGGGGAATACCCTTGTTATTTTGTGTTCCCGACAATGAAATTAAAAACAGAGAAAAATATTAAAAATGGTAAGAGAGAAAAGAAACAAAAAGAATTCGGCCATTTATTTAAATTTTCTCGGAATTTAATTTTGGGGAACTTACAGTTAATTTATTATTTCCAACAATAGAATTAAGGAAAGGGAAGAATGATGAAAAATGATGGAAGGGACGGAAGACCATGATTATTAGGAGATTGGCCTAATTTCGCCTCGATTMCCCGCCATTAGTTTTGACCCCGGATTGAGCGTTTTCCCCGGATTTTATCAGTTTTCACTACTGCCGATGGTCGAGGTTCCCTGCGTCGCTTTCCCTGGTTTGCTTGATTACTAACATTACGGCATTTGGGATGTTCCGAGAGCGGGAGTCGCATCGACGACATGAGGTGGTGCTACCTTGGGTCGACGGTATGGTATTTGGCTCGGTGCGGATACATGGTTCCGGGAGGTTCGGCGACATTCACGTTGTGGCATTCTACGACGGCCGACGTATTTCAGACTCAATAATCATTCGGCATTTGACTCATTCTAGGCTCGAGTTTGGCCGCGTCGACATATTCTGAGGATCGGTACTATCATGGGATTGCGGTGTTGTACGGTAATTTACCTACTTCAGGCTCGGTATTGGTACGACTCCGACATTTTTCAGGCTCGACATTAGCTCGATATTCGACGTGTCCCAGACTTGGTTCCGGTTCGGCCTAGGTATGGTATGAGTCACAGCGACAACGAGTGGAAACCCCAGGTACGACATCGACGTAATTATCAGCTCCGCGTCGGTGTGATGCGTGTTGCTGTATTGATTTCAGGTTCGGTATCCGTCCGGATATGAAATGGCGCCAGTCACTGCAGCTCAAGACGGGTTGGTTCAAGTTCAGTGTTGGACTCGGTGGTCGCTGGTATGGGACAAGTGCCGCGTCATGAAATCTGGCCCCATTATCTTACCACTGGACGCCGATGTGATAGCAGCAAAGCTGCTGCCGTGGTATATCGGATTATGGTGGTACCTATTCTAAATTATGGGGCGGGTACCACCCACTACTTGCTAACAGGCCTCGAGACCCGCTTGTACAGAGCTTGGGGGTGACAAAGTTAGCCGGGACGGTGCTCACTTGAGGATGCAGCCTCTGGTACTGGAATCATATAGGGAAGGTCACCGAACAGCTAGGGGGGATTCAGACGGGGAGGCATTGAAGGAGGCGGGCAAGGCGCACCCGGCCCACCTTGCAACTCGAGCAAGGTGTGGGGGGATGCTCGTGTGGATCAGCGGGAGAGACGTGCAAGGCGTTCCCCGCCCACACGCAGTAAGAGGTGCGGCGTGTCTGGAGAACCTGTGCCGTTCGTGAGCTGCAGCTGCTGTTGTGATGGCGGTGTGTGCGAGAGTCTAAACCCGAGAGTAAGATACGTTGAGGAGAGACGTGGAAAAGTCGATGAGAGAGGCAGGGAGAACAGAGGGGGGAGTCTTTTTCAGAGAGTGTGTTAGGCGTGCACAGCCCTCAAGAGGTTCAACTGACCGGTGTCCATGTTCGGAGGGAGTGAGTGCGTTGTGCTCAGCGCGTTCGCAGACACGCACGGTCCAAGTGAACTGCCAATCAGGCAACCCGCTGCCAGCGGGAGAGTACATTTCAAGTGAGTTGCCAATCAGGCAACCCGCTGCCAGCAGGAGAGTACATTTCAAGTGAGCTGCCAACCAGGTAACGCGCTGCTAGCGGGGGAGCACATTTTTAGTGATCTCCCAACTGGGCAATCCGCTGCCAGCGCGAGAGTACATTTCAAGTGAACTGCCAATCAGGCAACCCGCTGCCAGCGGGAGAGTACATTTCAAGTGAGCTGCCAATCAGGTAACCCGCTACTAGCGGGGGAGCACATTTTTATTGATCGGCCAACTGGGCAATCCGCTGCCAGCGGGGGAGTACATTTCAAGTGAACTGCCAATCATGCAACCCGCTGCCAGCGGGAGAGTACATTTCAAGTGAACTGCCAATCAGGCAACCTGGTGCCAGCGGGAGAGTACATTTCAAGTGAGCTGCCAATCAGGTAACCCGCTACTAGCGGGGGAGCACATTTTTAGTGATCTGCCAACTGGGCAACCCGCTGCCAGTGGGTGAGTACATTTCAAGTGAGCTGCCAACCAGGTAACCCGCTGCTAGCGGGGGAGCACATTTTTAGTGATCTGCCAACTGGGCAATCCGCTGCCAGCGGGGGAGTACATTTCTGCCAATCATGCAACCCGCTGCCAGCGGGAGAGTACATTTCAAGTGAACTGCTAATCATGCAACCCGCTGCCAGCGGGAGAGTACATTGCAAGTGAGCGGCCAATCAGGTAACCCGCTGCTAGCGGGGGAGCACATTTTTAGTCATCTGCCAACTGGGCAATCCGCTGCCAGCGGGAGAGTACATCTGAAGTGAGTTGCCAATCAGGTAACCCGCTGTTAGCGGGGGAGCACATTTTTAGTAATCTGCCAAGTGGGCAATCTGCTGCCTGCGGGAGAGTACATTTCAAGTGAGCTGCCAATCAGGTAACCCGCTGCTAGCGGGGGAGCACATTTTTAGTGATCTGCCAACCGGGCAATCCACTGCCAGCGGGAGAGGACATTTCAAGTGAACCACCACGCAGGCAACCCGCCGCTAGAGGGAGAGCACACTTCCAGTAATCTGTCAGTCGGGCAACCCGCTGCTTGCGGTAGACCACATCTCTCGTGATCTGCCAATTGGCCAACCCACAGCTGGCTGGGGAGCACATTTCTAGTGAACTGCGAATGAGATAACCMGCGGTCAGCGGGAGAGTACACTTCAAGTGAACCGCCAATCAGGCAACCCGCTGCCAGCGGGGGAGTACATTTCGAGGTGAACTGCCAATCAGGTAAATCGCTGCAAGCGGGGGAGGGTATTTCAAGTGAGCTGCAAATCAGGCAACCCGCTGCCAGCGGGAGAGGACATTTCAAGTGAACTTATTTTTATTTGTTACTCATTTAAAGTATAATTTATTTAATCTCTTCTTTTGAAGTAGTACGGGGATACCTGGTTAAGCCTAAGAACGCTTGGGAACTTTTGAGTCTGATACAGTGAACTGGGCGTCTGAGCCCGGTTGAACCCCTAAAATATGTGAGGCTGATGAGACGGAGAGAGAGTGACGGGGGTTGCGGGGCCCTACCGCTAAAGGCGAGCCCGAAGAACGGCGTATATTTCTGATTAATTAATCTTATTATAATCCTACAGGCAGCGAGAGTCTTCAGACATGAAACTCATAATGACCATGCAGCAGGTGAGTGCTGAGGCCATCACCCTGCTGATCGCCGAGGACCTCGGAGACGGGCGCGGCGAGTCACAGGCGTCGTTGCCTTTGGATTCGGCGATCGGTAGGCGACCCTTCCCCGGGTTCCCTCATAACGTACATAGCTCTGCAACAAAAAAGGCAAAAGGCAAAAGGCAGTCGACTGGGGTCGAAAGTGAAAAGTAACTAATCTGGACTCGCGCGGGGTGCCAAAAGTTTTCAAATGCAGGATATTCATGGGAGACAGTTGAAAATTCGAACCACCTCCCGCCTTTCGGACTGTACGAGATTGGCGAAAAGCAAGGTGGGAATACGCATTGCCATAGTGAAATATTTAATGCAGACAGTTAAAAATTTGGACTCCCGCCGACCTTATTACTCTAAGCGGTAATAAAATTCCGCCACAGTCTGTTGAAAATTTGAGTCACGCCTTTTCAATTAATCGCTGTTACCTCCTTTTTCATTAGCTCATGACGCCACAGACCTAGTATACTTTTCGATGGTCGGCTTCAAAATTCACTTTGGCCGAGGGAGGAATTGAGGAAATGTAGATTCTCAGAGGGCAAATGTTATGCGCTCGCACTCGTTGCGTCCAAATATATTATTTTCAGCTTTGACTCTTGGAACTCCGGTTTGCATACCCTTGACCAGGCCAAGTCATCTCGGGCCCCTGGCAAGGACTCTTGGCGGGAGACAGTTGAAAATTTAGATACGCGCTGACATTACTTTTCACTGCGGCGACAAGATCTCGCCAGCACGAACTGAAAATTTTATGCCCATCGTTCCACGCGTCGTCCACCGACCCTTCGACCTTAGTCCGTCAGCGTTGCTGCAGGCGGCGATAAGATTTCGCCAGAGCGCGTGGAAAATTTTATTCTCAACTTTTATTCCACCAAAGGGCATTGAACCTGGCCGGGTTTTGGGGAAGCCCTTCGGGCTTTCCATATCAGAAAACCAGACCGATAACCCAGCCAGTTTGGGGGAGGCCCATCAGGCAAACACTCCGCAGTGCAAAACCGGTCTGGTTTTGTGAAAGGTCTTTCGTGCAGGGTGTGTCGACTCTTGTTAGCACTGGCCGAAAAAAATTTAGACTCCCGCCTACCGCGACAAGATCCCGCTAAAGTGAACCGAAAATTTTATTCCCATCTTTTCTACCCGATGTCCACCTTTTCGGCCAGCGCCCGAAGACAGTTGAAAATTTAGGTTCCCGCCGGCCGCGACAAGATTCCCCTAAAGTGAGCCGAAAATTTTATTCCCATCGATATCCACCTTTTCGGTCGGCGCCCGAAAACAGTTGAAAATTTAGATTCCCACCGGCCGCGACAAGATCCCGCTAAAGTGAACCAAAATTTTATTCCCATCTTTCTACCCGATGTCCACCTTTTCAGCCAGCGCCTCTGGACCGCGATCCTCCAGGCGGCGTCAAGATTTCGCCAAAGCGCATTAAACCACCAGTACTTGGCCCTTACATCGGTCGCGGGGCGTTCTCCTTAACGCCCCGCAACTTGCGCTGGCTTGGGGTACCGGGTCTGAAAGGCTGGCACCGCCAGCTACAATAATTTTTTTTTGTTGCGTTAGCGGGTCGGCGCAAAACGACGCACAGGGCATATTCAGGCCTGGCATCGATAGCTGGGCAAAGTACTGGTGGTTTAAAACGTTTATTCTCACATTTTATTCCACAAAAGGGTATTGAATCCGGCCAGGTTTCGGGGAAGCCTTTAGGCTGTCTATATCAAAAAAGCAGACCATAATTTTTTCGGCCCGGTTTTGCAAAAGGTCGTGCAACCCGTCTAACCTAGCAAGGTTTGGGGGAGGCCCGTCCCACAGTGCAAAACCGGACCGATAATTTTATCGGTCTGGTTTTGTGAAAGGCCTTTCGTCTCGTCCGACCTGGCCAAGTTTTGGTCAAGCCAGATTTGGGGTCAGGCCCGTCAGGCAGACAGTCCAATCACAAAACTGGACTGATAATTTTATCGGTCTGGTTTTGTGAAAGGCCTTTCGTCTTGTCCAACCTGGCCAGGTTTCGGTCAGGTCAGGTTGGGGTCAAGCCCATTAGGCAGACAGACTGATACGTGTTTGGAGACCGCATCTCTATGGCTGTGGACTTCTCAATTCCACTGCACTATTGTGGACACAACTTTGAGGCCGACGGCTTCTGGCTTTGTTGACGTGGCGTGTACAGTGAAGGTCTCTCTTGACGGGAAACGAGTGGAGATGGCAACCCCAGGTAGAAGCAGCCAAAAATTCCAGCAACCGCCGGATCTTCTTCAAGAAGAATCACCTATCAACATAGGGCAAACACTGTCGAGCATGTCGTCTCAGAGGAGACTCCTCGAGCAGCCTGTTGACGGAGATGACGTGGACAAAGAAGAACAAGAGGGTGAAGAAGAAGATGAGGAGGAGGAGGACGAGCAGGAGAACGCAGGTGTTCGTCAGGAAGGGGAACATGAGCAGGGAGTTCCATACGATGAAAGAATTTCACTTACGCCAGATGATTTGTTCGCGATGCCGTATGAGTTCGAGTTCCTTGATCAGGACTGGACTGTGCAGAGGTTGGCAAACGGACTTTTCTTGCAGAGGTTGCTTCCCACTGCTCGCGTGTACGATAACGTCGGCCGATGCATTATGTTTGCCTACACCGCGAGAGAGAAAGATGGGACTCGTATAGTTGTGATCAACTGTTGGAAGCAGTGGAGGAATGTCACCACTAGATATGGCCTACTGAAGAAGAAGTTTCGAAGACTCCGAGATGTTCATCACGACCCGTTGACTTCTCCTGACCCGGTGAGAATACATCTTGATTTGTAATCTTGATTGGTGATCTTGTTGGTGATCTTGATTGGCGATCTTTGTTGGTGATCTTGATTGGTGATCTAGATAGAACAAAGAATGAAAAGCTATCAAGTTTTCTTATCTTGATTCTCGCAGCGTGATCTTGACTGATTCGTCGAGGCCGTGCAAACGGTTCCGCCAGAGTTTCACCGACTCAGCCTCCTGATGAGTCAGTGAATCTCCGAC
>BFEA01000624.1:402410-414145 GCA_003427395.1 Chara braunii | reverse complement strand
CTCTCTCTCTCTCTCTCTCTCTCTCTCTCCCTCTCTCGCTCCTTTTCTCTCCTGTTTCTTTGCCCCACCTTCCCTTCTTCCGCCGAGCCGTCCCTGTCTTTGATCGTATCGTTTGTGAGGTGCAGATTGTATGGAATCCTGGTTCACATATATATCGGAATGATAGGAGCTAATAGGGTGCAATGTTGTGCAGCCCTGGGTCTATCCTCTTGAGTACTCTCATATGGACTCAAAACCATGAATGAGTTGGAACCTTGTCGTGAAGCTTAAGTACACTAGACTGTGCTTTGCAACTCGCCATGACTTTTCTCGTGGGGGCTTCGTATCAAAGTACACACACACACACACACAATCAGTTTTAGGTATGTTTGTTTTTCCTCCTTCTCCTTTTTTTTTCTAAGTACTTTTTGTGACTCTAGCTGAGCACCCTCTAGCACTGCCAAACAGTCGGTGGGTCCTCGTTTGGAGTGCCTACTGCACTTTTAGGGGGGCCGCTCAGTTCAGGATGTCTGTGTTGCCTGTCGGTGATAACAGATGGTCGTTGGAGTGTGTCCCTGGCTCAGCGGGTGGTGGGAACCAACAATCTGCGGGGTTCTATCGTGATGTGAGTAGGTTATGTGCTGCTTTGCTCTGTGTTGGATGTGTGGACGTCCTCGTCTGCGCTCCGCCGTTTCCCTGCTGCCTGTCCCACTTGCTTCGCATGTGGTTTTTCGCAGGTTGATGTGTTTGTTGTGCGGTGTGGCCGTGTTGTTGGTGTTGCCTTGCTGCTCATCCGCTGGTCGTGCCTTCCGTGTTTGTCGCTTGTGTGCCCTGTAGGTTGGTTGCCTTGTTGCTAGTGCCTTGTGCTCCGCTCCACCGTTTTCGAGCTGCTGGTCCACTTGCCCTGTCGTCCCCTGCAGTGTTGTTGCAGCATTGTGCAGCAAGAGCGCTACGCTCAGAACTTCAACGCTTGGGCCCACGCCCAGACAGGACTTCGTATGGACTATGTACAACAGGTGGCATGACCCTCAAGGGGCTCAGAAGGCCACCGACGCAATAAACAATCCAGGACTTCGTACGGATTATGTATAACAGGTGGCATGACCCTCAAGGGGCTCAGAAGGCCACCGACGCAATAAACAATCTCGGCTTCAAACGATACCGGACTGTGCGGGAAGTCACAGACGTCGTAGAACATCTGATTGTAGTACCTGGTGTGCGCTATGACCCATAGGTACTCCCCACAACTCATTTGCGATATTTTCCCACATATGTCAAGAATAAGCAGGTGGATGAGGCCAATATCGATGTCCATAACTTCGCTACGTTCAACAAGAAAGCCTTAGATATAGAGGCTAAACTTGGGACCGCTCATCAGGGTCAAACGGATGGTAGGAAGAAGAAACTTCCCCAAGATTGGAGGAAGAAGGGCAATCTCATGTTCGTCGACCATGATGGTTAGGAAACTAAGATCGTCGACTTCCCTGACTATGGGGAAGACACAGAGTAGGATGGGGCTAGCGAGACTTTGGATGGGGGAGTCGTAGCTCCAATCAAAGAAAAGGCTAGGGGGACCGGGAAGCAGAAGGTAGGCTGGTCCAAGGGTCGGGGCGACCAAGGAACACCCGCATGGGTAAAACTTGGTTTAGACTACGAGGTATGGAGGGACCGAGTTGTTAGAGGTAATTGTCTTAACAACTATGGCCACACGTCTAGAACAAACCGAGGCAAAAATGTCACAACGAAGGTTGCCTCGCCTACGGTGATAGGTTTATCTTCAAACCCTGGTGATGCTTCTGCGAGCACTTCGCAGGGAAACACCTCGGGCCAGTAGGAGTTTTAGCCGCTCTTACCCATGCTCAAGTGGTAACGTTGCCTTCACCACTTCATGCGTTGGCCAAGGCTATTGACCCAGCTATCGCCCCGCAGACACATTCAGACCCATTGATGCTCTATTCGAGAGATGTGTCTCTGTCCTTAGAAGAGTTACAAACTGAGTGGTCAGGGAAGGACCCCAAAGACTCTTGGGCGATGATCAACAAAGGTCCTAGGGTGAACATTTCGAGGAAGAGGTTGATGTAGGTGGCCGCAAAGTGGGCGCCTTCGCAGATATAGGCTCTACACGAAACTTCATCAGTCGTGCTTGTGTGGATAGATTGCGCTTAGGGACCAAGTGCAGCGGTTGAGCAGATCTGTAGCATCTACGACAGCCAACAAACACGGTATGGTCGTCCAAGACTATGTCAAGGACGTAGTCTGTACCTTCTCCTACCAAGGGGGGAACTTAGACACAAGATCTCGTTCCTTGTTAGTGATGAACTGCCATTTGATATGCTACTAGGCATGTACTACCTCGAGGTTGCTCAACCTCAATTTGTTTAGGATAGGAAGGTGATGATCCACAAGTTGCCTAATGGAAGGACTGTTAGACTGCAAAAGTTTAAAGCTAGCAGTCTAGTGGAGAACTATGGTTGCATGTGTGCATCCTCTTTCTATAACTACTATAAAGAAAATCGCGAGGAGGACATGTACCTAATCTTTGTCTCTGAGAAAGGGGAGACCGTAAAAACACCTCGAGAGATAGAAGCAGTCGTTGCTCAATATCTAGATAATTTTTAGGAGCCCAGTGGCGTGGTGGAAAGGGAGGTTGTCAATTCGATAGAAGTCGTCCCCGGTAGCAAAGTACCTAGAGGACGGATGTATAGGATAGGATGTCTCCTTCGAAGTTGGAGGAGCTCCGTCGCCAGCTCAAAGAGCTCACAGAGAAGGCCTGGGATGGATTTGGCGTAGTACCTCCCCTTATGGTGCACGAGTCCTACTCGTTCCTAAGAAGAGAGGTACCTTAAGGATGTGCATTAACTATAGGGGTCTCAAAATCATCACCGTGAAGAACGTGGAGCCCCTACCCCGCATCGACGATCTCTTGGATAGAGTGCAGAGATACCGGTACTTCACAAAGATAGATCTCAAGTCCGGATACCATCAAATTGCCATTAGACCTGAGTATGCAACACAAAACCGCATTCCAGACCAGGTACGGTCTGTACGAGTTTATGGTGATGCCCTTTGGTCTATGCAATGCACCTGGAACATTACAACACGCAATGAACTGGATCTTTCATGAGTAGTTAGACAAGTTTATTATCGTGTACCTCGACGATATCCTTATCTTTAGTAAGACTGTAGAAGAGCATGCTGAGCACGTGAAAACAGTGCTAGGTTTCCTAAGACAGCACCAGTAGAAGGTTAACTTGGAGAAATGCGAGTTTGGCCGCACCAAAATCTTGTACTTGGGTCATGAAATTTTTGCGGATGGTTTGAGGTCGGATGATGCCAAGGTGGCCAACATACGTGACTGGCCCTGACCTCAATCTGTGACTGAGGTGAGGTCATTCCTAGGGATGACAGGCTACAATAGACCGTTTGTGAAGAATTGCAACACTATAGCCTCCCCGTTGGCTGACCTCACACGCCTTGACATCCCTTGGGAGTGGACCAAAGAGTGTGAGGCAACCTTCAAGAAATTGAAGTATACCCTGACACACTATGAAGTCCTCAAACTTCCAGATTTTGAGCAGCCCTTTGTTGTGACCACGGCCGCCACCCAATACGGCATAGGCGCAGTCCTTGCGCAAAAGGAGGGGAAAATTTTGAGGCCTATCGAGTACATGAGCAAAAAATGTCATCTCAGAAGCTAGCAAAGTCCACATATGTGCGGGAGCTCTATGCCCTCTGTAGAGAGCTGGTCCACTGGAGAAACTATCTCCTAGGCAGATTCTTTTATGTGAGATTTGACCACGAGACTTTGCGTTGGATTAAAACTCAACCTGTACTCTCAGATGCACTCAAAAGATGGATCCAAGTGATAGACATGTATGACTATCAACTGGATCCAATCAATAGAAAGTATAACAAAGTTGTTGATGCATTATCGCGTAGCCTAGGGCAGATTATCTGGGCGAGTTATTGACTGAGTTTGGAATATCTGAGGATGTAACTCGATCTATAGTGGAAGCCTACCAGGAAGATGCCGTTATGTCTGAGATCATTCGCAAACTGGAGCCTGAAGATAAAACTACCTCCAATGAGTTTGTGTTGGTCAATGACTTGTTGTTCCTTGAAAACGTTGGGAATAAAAGACTGTGTGTTCCATATAGACAGTCTTTGCGTAGTTTGTTTTTAGGTGAATATCATGATGCAACTGGTCACTTCGACTATGAAAAGTCATCAGCTAAACTAGTGCAAAGATTCTGGTGGCCTTCTATGATGCAAAATGCAAAAAGGTATGTTGAAACTTGCCAGGTTTGCCAACGGGACAAACTTAGGACGAAGGCTCCGCTTGGGCTTATCAAGCCCTTGCCGATTCCTGAAGGACCTGGTCAAAGTGTGTCCATGGACTTCCTGAATACTCTTGTGACCAGTAAAAGTGGAAAGAGACACATCTTCATTATAGTGGACCGGTTCTCCAAGTATGCAAGACAAATAACTATGCCAGAGACCGCTAAAATTGACTACGTCATCAGGTTGTTTATGGATAACCGGGTACGGGACTTTGGTTTACCCAAATCCATTGTCAGCGATATGGATGTTCGCTTTACAAACGAATTGTGGCAAAACACTACCCAACAGATGGGTACCAGACTACAAATGACACCAGGGAATCACCCTGAGTCAAATGGTCAGGCAGAACAAATGAGGAGTAGTGCAACACCTGCTAAGGCATTACATCAAGCTAAGTCAGGATGACTGGGACGAGAAATTGCCTCTCATCGCAGCCTCTACAACAACGTTGTACATAGCACTACTGGCATGACTCCCAACCAACTGCATCTTCGTTGGAAGCGTAGATCCGCCTTAGATTTTCTGCAACCTAAGTGTCAACCATTTGCAGCACCTGGCAGCATAAAGTTTGCAGTCAAGTATAAACAGATGTTGCAACAGGTTGTAGAGCACATAAAGAAAACTCACGATGCCATGGTTGCATCCAAGAACAAGCATAGACGACCATCTCAGTTTCATGTAGGAGAACGGGTATCAGTTAAATGATTTGAACTGGGACAGGAGTTGGGAATCTCCAGAAAGCTAATGTCATAGTATTTCGGTCCTTGGGAGGTCCTAGACATAGTGGGGGATGAGATAGATGGACCTTCCTACGTCATTCTCATCCCTGCTCATTTACTCACACAGGCAGTCGCACCCCCGCACCCCCGTCGGGGCCTCGGGGCCGGGGCTCGACAACCCTAGTGGGCACCTTTCACAGAGACTGCGCAATCTCCTTACAGACGATCAATGCTGCCCCCAACCATGGATGGCCAAGTCGACATCGACGAGATCATCGAACATCTGGTAATGTCATTGCCTAAACCTCCCGGCAGAGGCCGACCTCCAAAACCGGTCACAGCGGCCAGCCGAAACCGGTAGGGTCGATCGCTGTCGGTTTTGTCGATGTTACACTCATTACTTTTGGATGGAACCAAGTTGCGTTCGGGAATTCACCTTTTTATCCAGGGTTTTCATGTTCTCCTTCTCCCTCTACTCCTTCTTCGTCTTCTTCTTTTTATTTTTCTTTTTCTTCCTTCTCTTCTTCTTCTTCTTCTTCTTTTTTATTTATTTATTTATTTTTTTATTTATTTTTTTCCTTCCCTTTTCTTGTGTTGATACTATTGTTGAATTTGTCCAGGTTCCTTGCTGCTTTAGTTGTCGTATATGACAAATGACCTCCAAAGTCCATAGGATGCAGTACCGTGTCATATTTTGACACCATACTGATCCCAGTGAAGATCGGTGGTTCACCAGAGAAGAGCTTCAACAAACAGCTCCCCAAGTGATTGCACGCTACGAGAAAGGACTCAAGGGAAAAATGCATGCAAATTAAGGAACTTCTCAGAGGACTATCAAAGTAAAGGAGGAGGGAATGCGAGGATAAGGCTCCTCGGCAGGCCTAAGGGGCCCCTGATGCAAGTGTGCCCGCCCTAAGTGAAGGCAGGCCTAACAAATCACGAGAGACCCAATGTTGTCGATTTCGTATTTGGGGTTCAGGCAGTTGTGTCACGTCAGTTGGTTGAGGGAACCCAGGATCCGAGCAGCAAATTTTTTACACGACATTTTGGTCCTTTTCCTGAAATGCAGGCCGTGGGCAAGATTCGCAGCAACATACACAGACAGTTGAGGGGCATAACTGAACGAGGCCCAGTAGCAGCAGCAGAGGCCCATCTACTTGGGGCCTACCGGAAGCTTCTAGGCGCAGGCCCACCCCAGCCAGGCCGCAGGCTACGAAACACCCGCGGTCGCGGTCGTCGCAGGCACGACTGAGGCGACCGCGATCTGCTGCGGCCCGCCACGGCCGAGGGGAGAGGGGGTTGGGGGTGGGGGTTTCGGATTGGGGTATTGGGACCCCGACCCTACCTCGTTGAACCAAAAAATAATAATAATAATAAATTTTGGGGGATTGTTTCTGGTATGTGAAAAAATAAATAATAAAAAATAGAAAAGAACAAAAAAATTTTGATTGCTTGATTGTTTTTTGATTGATTAATTGATTGATTGATTGACTGATTAGTGGGGGAGGTGCTCCCAACCCTCCCCCCGACACACACACACACACACACACACACACACACACACACACACACACACACAATCAGATTTTTTTCCTATGAATGATTACCCCTTGGGGATCAGGTCAGAAAGGGAACTATTTTTTCTAATTCTTTTCGATTTTATTTTTTTTTGAATTTTTTGAAAATGTTCTTTGAATTTGTTCGAATTATCGAATGCTTCGAAGACAAACCTTTGGGATAATTTGTATACAGCTATATATGTGTATTTTATTTTATGTAACCTCAATCCTTGTATATAAATCCACCTCGATTGGTTTAAGAAAACGTTTTTTTAAGAGAATGATTTTCTTTTTTTTTTTCTTTTTCTCTTTCTTTTGTTGGATAAGAGAAAAGGTTTTCGAATAAGCCGAAATAGCCCGCAACACTGGCGACCAACGGGACCCACTGACGACCATCCGTACATCTAGGTACCAGTCCCGATCCGGTAGCGAGGACCCCGCGACCCCAATTCACTCCCTTTGCCTATACTCCCCGGGTACTTATACGTGACGGATAGCATCCCCAAACCCTCCTTCATCTGTGGGGCATCTCCTCCATTCGGCGGATATCTGCGTCGCCCACTGGTTGGCACAACTACCTGTCGATAGGAGGTGATTTTCCTCCCTGATCGCTGCGCCTCGCGCCCATGCGACGTATCTCGTTCCTCACTACTAACTGCTCTAGCTGCGGAAGTGCGTGTTTTGTCTGCCGCTGTATCAATCTGGTTGGTGTCCTAGTCCGTTCCTATGGTGGTGACTTCGTCTGCCGGACTTGTTCCCACCCCATTCCTCTACTATCGGACTACTCTCTCCTCTTCTCTAGTAATCTCCTCGCTTTTTTTCCTTCCACCGTTCTCAATTAAGGTGAAAGTGGTGCTTACAGCATCCCTCTCACTGATTCCACCGACCGCCGCCATCTCGTGCATCCCGTACTTATCGAGTTCCCTCGGCTCGAAGAAGCTCCACTAAAAAATGGATCATGAACCCACCGTCCAGGAGATGCTTGAGGAGCAGCTTGCGGAGCTCCCCCTTGAAGATCGGAACCCAGAGGTGATGTACTATGACCACGTCATCTCCCTGCTCTGGCTAGCACATGAAAGAAGCTTGGGTTGGAGCACTTCATCTTCCCCCTCACTGTCCCTACGCTCTCCCCCCCTTCCATTTTCTCGTCTCCTCCGCAGTCTTCTGTTCCCCCTCGTCTTCCTCCCCTCTATACTACCCAGTCACACTACTTATTTAAGTCCCCCAAATCATAGCCATAGTCGATAATTTTTTCTCCCTCCTCCTCCATAAAATTTCTATCTGAAAGTACACCCCTGAATCCTAAGAATTGAACCAACTATACCTTGGTGCTTTTGTTTGAAATCCTCTAATGAGCTAGCTTAGTGGCAGGTAGCGAAAAACATTTTAGGGATCGCCACTACCCCTAGCCCTCAGTATTGCTCGATTGCGAGGACCTACCCATTGTGTGGTAAAATGGTCACGCTGTAGGATGAATCTCGGGTATATTGCTATCTCTCATTACGTTCTACCCCCCTACGAATGTCCATTATTGCCTGTTATGTATGCCTCACCTGCTCAACAACTCACCTCCCTTGTGGGATTTCTTGTTCTTTTTTTGTCTTTTTTTGTCTTTGTTTTGTGATCTGGCATGCATCGTGTTCCTTTCTATGTGTCTTTGCATGTGTAGAGCATCCTTGATGAAATATTAGCGTTGATAGCGACGTCGATGGTCGTTCTTGCTCGCGATGGGAGGGTCAGCCATGGTGTCAGCCACGAAAGATTTTGTCATACGCAACAATGGCAGTTATGAATATGGGATGTATTTTGCTGAATGAGGAGATGATCACGGGGATACGAGGAAGAACTAACCAATTCAGTTCGATCTCGCTGAACATAAGTAGAGAGAGATTCTTTTGATTTGCCGGCGGGAGGTGCAACTTTGCTTTGCACATGGACTTCTCTGGGTGATCTTGACCCTGTGAATACCATCGGTAATGGGCGATTGGCAAGATGAGGTAGCAGGGAATTAGGAACTCGGGATGAGAACTTGGGTTGATGAGAGGGGGATCCACGATGGAGTGGAGGGGTAACCACTCACGACGAACGGAGCGTAACTGAGGGTGTGGGAACAAGAGGGCGAGTAATGAGATGGAGTAGTACTATGTACATGGTGGTGATGAAGGGTCCCAATTAAGCTAATCGGATCCAACTGAATAAGTCAGATCAGGTTCTGGGATTTTTTGGAAGAGCATACTGTGTATCCACTAGCAGGCATGCATCGATATTATTGTTGGTGATCCCTACAGGAGTTGACGAAGGAATCTGATAGTGCACGCGAATTTGGGATTTGATCTATGGAATATGTGTCTACAAGCCTATGAAGATTGAAGCACTTAGAGCACGACGACAAGCTGGTAGCTATATGACTATCTGCCTTTTGTATGGATTACTGGAGGCACATGTGGTTCCCCGGTGTTTTTTTTTTTTTTTTTTTTTTTTTTTTTTTTTTTTTTTTTTTTTTTTTTTTTTTTTTTTTTTTTTTTTTTTTTTTTTTTTGCTTTTTTCTTATGGGTGCAGTGTACTTCCTGTAGGATAGATTATCGACTAAATAATGTTTTCATCGGATTTCTTTCAATGACAATGGTTTGCTTTAAGTAACGACATGGTTGGGGAGAGACATTGAACCACTAGTTAATCGTCATATTTACTGTCTGTTGCACTTTGTGAATTACGCTTGTAAATGAAAGTAGCAATAGCCATGCTTGAGGATGATCCTTGTGATTTTGATTTTTTACTAAGGATTGGTTCTCCCGAGGGTAGTTCTGTGATAGTTGCCTAAATAGGAATAGCACATGAAGAAATGTTACAAATGTTCGCTGAAAACTCGTTTTGTATTTTACGAGACAGGTTTCCCGAATCATTGTATGTGGCAACTCTTCTCTCTTCTCTTTTTTTTTTTTTTTTCTTCTTCTTTTTTATTTTCTTGCTATCTTGTCAATAGCGCTTTCGTAACCCTCATTTTCGACGCCTCCTACAGTCTCTTGTCTCCACTCCCTCTTCTCTCCTCCTTCTTCTTCTTCTTTTTCTTCTTAGTCTCTCTCCGCTACTCCTTAATATTTCCTAGTGCTAAACCATGCATGGGTACTCAACGAAGCAGTAACGGTGGTTAGATCAGATTGTCATTCCCTCTGGCGGGACTAGAATACTCGAACAATTTTAAGACGATACGTCCACCTGACATGCTGTCCCCGTTCGAAACGTTTGATATGGAGCCCATGTCTCATGGGCGGAAGCTACAATCATCGTGTCTTGTACACAATACTCTGACACACACTCCCACGCCCCCCCCACAGACACACACACACGCATGCGCACACACACATACACACATACATACGCGCGCGCACACACATACACACACGCGCGCGCGCCCGCATACACATACAGATACACACACGCGCACACACACACATACAGACATATTCGCGCACGCATACACACACACACACACGTGCGAGCGCGCTGTCGCGTGCGGCGGTCCTCCACCCCTTTGGGAGCGCTGAACCTCACGGTCGTGTCACGCAGGATTTATTTTCGCAGAACAACTTGTCACCACTCCAACCGTGCGCGCGTGCTGTACCTCTCATGACGCCCTGCGACAGGTCGGGACGTCGCGAGGTACAACTTACCTTTACCCGAGGGGCTGTCACCACCCTCAGGTAGGCGTATCCCTGTTGAGCTACCGGCCCACGTGCGAAGGCTTTTACATGCCTGAGTAGAGGTAGGTCGGCCGAGGGCGTTTGCTTGATCGTTGTAGCATGAAATGGGTTACGCGCGGTAAGACGCCTAGGACTGACCCGTTGGATATTCAGGTCGTACTTAGAGACGGTCGTTTATTCCCACTTCTGTTCCAAAGACACATTCTCCTTTTGACCACTATGTTCAAAGTATCGAGAACTCTTGTCACTACCAAAGATAATCTAGTCCCCTCAACGTATGACTGATCATCAGATAATATATAAAACTTTATTATTAATAGCGAGGTATTACCATTGGGAACCCTTTCCACTTTCACAAGTGCTGAGTGTCCAAACTCTTCACGATGTCAATTCCAGTCCAGCCCAAATCATGCAAAAAACAGACCTGCACAATACAATGCAAAGACAGTTCACATGCCATGCGCTAACGGCGTCAACCATCAACCACTGACATTGTCCCTCACTCCCCAAACCATGCATGACAGCTCTATCTTTCCTGAGATGCAAGCCCAGCCCCCTCACATTTATTCAAAGGACCCTTGAAAGCGACCAGGACCATTTAGGCAACGACCACAGGTGACAGTTTTACTAACCACAAGTCAAGGTGGAAAAAAATTGAATCGGCAACGACCGACCTGTTATCGAGTGATAACAGAAAATTGAGTCCTTTATGTAGGACTTCCCCTTCAATTTGCAGTAGACCAAAGCGAAGACCTGCACACACACAGGCCAACAACGATTCAACATCCCATCTTGACTTCCTACCTATTGATATCTAAGGGTCAAGCCCTTAGATCTAGTTCGTGAACTTTGGGATCAACAACCCAAAGTCTAACCCCTAGCTTCCATCTACCCTGAGTCGTCTGTCACTCCTCCTCCTTTYATTTCAAGRAGTTTMTTTGCCTATGTTTCAAGTTGTCCCAGGGAAACTCATACTTCCCCTCCTTTCAGTCCTTACATTTTCTCTCATGCGGATAAGYACACTCTTTGGTGCTTATGCGGTAATCTGGCCGAGATCAACTCAAGCCAGTGGCGGTTTCTCCATTAAACTGTGGCTACACGGGGTGTCTTCTTTCTCTGATTCCTTTTACCCGCGGCGTTCGTCTTCTCTTGCGTTCCTTTTTAGGAACCCTTTGGAGTCGCTCCCGATGGAGCACCCCTTTTCCTTTCTTTTCTTCTTGTCATGGCATACGCAAGTGGTGGGCTGACTCGCCCAGGAATCTTCCACCACTGAATTAATTCAAAACGATCTGTTAGTCAGATGATTAGTCGAGCAGTTTGGCGGGAATACCCAACCAAGTAGTTCAAGCAATTTAGTGCAAGCGACAGGATAACTCACCCGGGAGTATCCCTGTATTAGTTAAACAGGTAGTTAGGAGGTCTATGTTGAGTCGTTT